>RCUC01156883.1:0-23743 GCA_003697995.1 Taxidea taxus jeffersonii | reverse complement strand
CGTCCTCACAGGGTCGTCAGAGGTTTAGATAAGGGCGGGGTGTTCGCAGGAGGAAAGGACGGCTGCTCCAGAAGCCACCCTCCTTCCTGCAATTGCAGGACATCTGTGTGGTCAGACTGTGCCCGCACGGGGCTCGGGACACCCAGAACTGCCGTCAGCTCTATTCCTACCTCAACAACAAACAGCGCCACGGCCTGGCAGCTGTGGAGCACGTGGGCATGGTCCTGCTGCCCCTGCCCGCCTTCCAGCCCCTGCCCCCCAGACTACGCCCTCTTGGAGGCCCTGGTGAGTGCCCCAATGCGCAGACCAGACCCTGCCTCCCCTCCCCTGTGACCAGCGGGGAGCACTGTTGAAGGTCACCCTGGTGTCTACAGAGGAGGCAGGCTCAGCTCAGCTCAGCAGGGAACTCCTGAGACCAGCACATGGAGTGACCATCATAGCTCTATATTGCTTACTGGGTGCTAGGCAGTGTTCTAGAAGCTTCACTTCTATTAATTTATTGAGTCCTCAGAATAACCCCCATCAGAATGCTGGTGTTGGTTTCTCCATTTTGCAGATGAGGAAACTGAGGTAGGGAGAAAGCCGGTGACTTGTTTGGAGTCACACGGCCAGTCAGGAGCAGGGCCAGGCCTCACAGCCGGGCGGCATGGCTGCAGAGACTGGGCTGCTGACCACCACACAGACTGCCTCTTCAACTGGGCATCCAGATTAGAAACCCCTGGGGCGGCCACAAGGAAGGCAGACAGGACAGAGGCAGGACCCACAAATAATGGAAAGCATCACCTAAAATGGGAAGGAGGGAGATTTTCACCACAGTGGTCCTAGGCCAGGGTTGGCCATGGTGCACAGGGCGTGGCTCCAGCAAAATCCCCGGGGTGGGGGGGAGGGTCAGGGGGTTGGCTGCCTCCATTTCCAAGCAGAACACATGGCCTTTCTGGGCTGCCTGTCTAGGGGACAATGTGGCAGACTGAACCCATACAGTCTTGAGGTCAAACCATCCGTTGCTCTACCCTTCGTCAAGGGAGTCTATTCCTGTGCCTGGGACGGGCTCACCCTCTTCTTTCTTACTGTTCCCAGCATCTCATGGGCCCCCCATCTCACTGCTAGAAAGCTCTCCCTGGGGCCTCCTCTCCAGACCTGCTGCCGCCACAGTGCAGCTTCTGGGGATGGTGTGTTCTCTCCTACCCGGCCCTTGGTCTCTCTGCTCCCTCTTTCCCCAGGCCTGGAAGCCGCTCACTCAAGCCTGGTCCTGGCTGTGCTGCTCCCCAAGGCAGGGCTTCCACACACAGCGGAGTCCAGCCCTTTGTGGGGGAAGGTTCAAAAGATGGTCTCCTTCAACAGAAAAGTGGAGAGGAGAAGCTATCAGCCAGAGGACAGGAGTCCCAGCATGGCCTTGAAGGGCTCCCCTTCCCCAAGGGGTGCTCTGCTGCCGAGCCAGGACACAGGCAGCATGGCTCCAAAGGGAATTTGTGCTTGGCACAGGCCTTCCAGAGGCAGAGGGAGACTGTGGGAAGAGCCAGAGGCCTGGCAGGGTCCTGGGCGAGGGCAGTGGCCCCCCAAACCAGGCCGGTGCCAGTCATGGCATCCCCATTCAGCAGCACCATCTGGCCCCAGCCAGCACCTCCACAGGGCCTCCTGTCCCCATCAGGCCCTGCTCCAGCATCTGGAATCCCTGGTGTCCATGAGCCACCAGCTCCAAGCCTCGCTGAGCTCCCCAGGCCAGGGGCTCTTTCCCCCAACCCCTGCCCAGCCCCCTGCAGCCCCTGGAATTCTTGGCCTATTTTGCCAGCCCCCTGCATCTCCAGAGCCCCCTGGCCAGGCTCCTGACACTTAGGGTCCTAAGATGGAGCTGGTTCTGAGTGTACCCTCCCCAGAGAGACCTGACCCTCATTACCAACCAGAAGAGAGGCCTTGATTCCTTCCCCAGGACTGAATCCTGAGCTGTTCCCGGAGAGAGGGAGGGGCAGAGGAAGCAGGGGAGGGTCAGCTGTTTGAGTTTCTTGTTCTGCGGTCTGCTTGGTGTTGATTTTTGGTTCAATAAAAAGTTTGGGAAAGGTGAGCTTGCCTCTGCTGGCTGATCAGGAGAGATCCGGGGCCGGGCCAGGTGTGGGTTGGGGTAGGTGTGTCTGTGACTTTCTGTGCACAGATGTAGCAGAGCTGAAGTGCTGGGGATGGAGGGGGCAGCCCTGCCAGTTGCTTCCCTTGAGCTCCTGAACCATCACTGTGCCCCAGGGCACAGCTGTTGCCATGGTGGGCTCTGGAAGCATTCTGCAAGTATTCTGAACTAGGAGGAAGAAGCCATGGGAGAGAGGGCAGGACTAGGGTGGGGGAGACAGAAATGAGGCTTTTGCTGGGGCACAGACACCGAGAGATTGTTAGGGAGAAAAAGGAGAGCAAGTTGCAATGATTTTAAAATTTTTGTTACCCCCCAATTTTTTTTTCAGTTACCAGGAATGTTTTCATTTGGCTAGTTGGGTACCACCATATTCCCTCTGTGTCTCTGTGTCCATGTGGATCTATGAGTGTCTTTGTACGCATGGGCTTGTGAGCATGTGTGTGCCTCTGTGTGCATGGATGTGACTGTGTGTCTGTGTATGGGTGTCTGTTGAGTAAGTTAGGAGATCCATTTACGATGACTCTTCTGCGCCTCTTGCCAGCTCTCAGAAACTAGTGCACGAGAAAACCACGGGTCTTGGCCTGGGAAGGGGTGGACATTCAGGGCAGGCTGGGAAGCTTGTGTTAGGGCCGGATGGTGCTGCTTTGCCTGGGGCCTAGAGTAAGCTCCTAACAGCAGCTACAACTGTAAAGCATTTCAGTGTGGGGTGGACCCAGCTAGAACTGAGTCCGGGGACCCACCTGGAAACTAGCTGACCCCTGGCTGCCTAACCCAGTGAGAAGAGGCAGGGCCCCCTCCTCCCTCCTCTCCCCCCCCCCTCCTCGGTCCTAAAGATGTACCCCGTCCATCCCTCTGGAAGTCTACCTGTGCACCAGCCTCGCTCTGGACCGTGCCGTACTGGGAAGGATGGGGCATTGGTTGTTTGGGGGAGGCCCTCTTCTCTGCCCCACGAGCTCTGCTGCTGCCCTACCCGCGGTCGACAGCAGAGGGGGCCCTCGGCCTAGGGATGGAGGTCCGAGCTAGCAGGACCGGGGGACGAGCTGGGGGCGGGGAGAGGCATGGAATTTTAGCCCGAGGGACAGGAAGATGGGCCGGGAGTGTGATGCGGGGGCAAGAGGAGGACGTGGAGAGGGGACTGGGCAAGTGAAGCAGGATTGAGAAGGCGGGGTTTCTTCGGTAAATTTTTTTTTTCCTTCGGTAACTTTACCGCCTCCGACGGGCTAGTGAGCACCACGGCCTCAGTTCTGTATGTAAATGACACAAATTACTATGCAAATTGCAGCTTGATCTGAGTCGGCAACTTTGGGTCATTGACCAGTTGGGGCAGGTCAAGGAGAAGACGGCTGCGCACCCCATCTCCCCAGGCCCGGGGCTTCCTCTCAGGGAGACAGGAGAGCGTTTGCTGCCTTCTCAGGGCACTCAGGGAAGAGCAAGCTCTGTACTCTCGGCCGGGCCTTCCTTTCGGAGCTTCAGTTCCCCCCTCCACCCTCCAAATGGGGATGATGACTCGGCCTTCCAGGACCTCGCCCCGCGAAGAGGGCTAGAGGTGGACCCCGAAATCCTGCAGCGTGCTTGGAGGCTGGGGCTGGTCAGTACGACCTCCACCCACGCTTTGGCCCTAGTCCACAAGCCTCTTCCCTCGCCTTTCTTGCGCGGAGGAGGCCCGGAGCAAGGATTAGGCGAGCTGTTGCTAGGGGGCGTGACCGGAGGTTGCCGGGCTCAAGGGACGTTGCTAAGCAACGCTGGGCGGGGCTCGCGTTGCTAGGCCCGAGTAGGAGTCCCCAGGGACCGGAAAGGCCACCCAGCTCCCCTCGGCTTCAGTGAAAGGCGCCCCGCGAAGCTGCTCTCCCGCGACTTTCTCCGGGCCTCAGCTTACCCCGGGCTGGACGCAGTTTCGGAGGGTCCTTCCGGTTCACACCCTCCGAGACTCCGTGATCCTCTGGGCTCTGGAGCGAGGAACCCTGGATCTTTGTGCACGTGTCTCTGCGCTTGCTTGAGCGGTAGAGGGGGAGGGGGGGCTCGCATTTGGGTTTCCATAGCAACCGCTCCAGTGTCGTCCCATTTCTCCCAAAGGTTTGAGCTGTAGCGTGTGGAGATTTGCATATATCTGCATGTCATTAACATAGAGGCGGGGCCGGAACTTGGTTGGGCAACTATCCCGGGACAGTTCCCTTTGCGTCTCTCTCACCCCGCCTGAGGGGCACGTGGGCTGCGCATGCGTGAGTGTTTTGCTTGTTAATGTTCCCAGAATTAGGGTGGGTAGGTGAACTGTAATAGTGACCTCCCGTTCTGGCCCTTTATTGAACCATTAGCATGAATTCGTCCAAGTACCCTTGACCAAAGACCTTGACCAGCACCCCCACACAATGCCAGGCCTGGTTGGGATCCCAATTCTGCCCTCTCCTGTCTGTGTGGCCTTGGGCAAGTTTGGTTCCCCTCTCTATGGCTCAGTTTCCTTCTTTGTAAATAGGGATACTAGTCCTTAGTTCCCCAGATGATGTGAGGATTTGATGAGATGTCACTTTTATATCCACTTATGCTGCTTCTGGCACACAGCAGGCCCTTAGTAATGGCTTCTACCCTCCCTTCTTAGAATCCAGCTCCTCTCAGGACCCAACCGAAGCAAATTAACTTCCTCTGCAGCGCCAGACTTGACAACTAAACACCAGCAAGGACTTCCAGATGTCAGGATTCAAGGCACAGAATGAGGACTATTGGTTTGCCTTTTTGTCCTTGGAGGCTGGAGGCCAGGTTGGTGAAGCATGGGCCCCCACCCTCCACCCATCACCACCCCCACACACTCATGCACGTCCTTACACCCCTCTCCCTCCAGCCTCCATTTGTTGTGTATAGCCTCTTCAAAACCTGGAATGTTCCTCCTGGGTCTGACTTCAGCCCTTCCTGCTCTGGCCTTCTTGCCTTCCTTTTTCCCAGAGTCCCCGTAACCTTAGCCTTGACTACTTAGGGTCAGAGGGGAGGCAGAGGAGGTGGTAAAGGAGGAGAATCAGTTCCACTCTGTGTTGGTCCCTTTGTTCTCAATTAGGTTCACATAATTAAGATAAATGAGGTTGGCTCCTCTCCTGGGTAGACAAAGTTTGTTGGTGATGGAGAGGGAGGGTTGGAGCTGGATTCTGATTGGTTGGTTGGCTTCCTGGAGGAGGTAGGAGTACATGGAGGCTATACCCTACAGTTGTCGCTCTGACCGCTGGATGCAAGACTGCTGTCCGCCTGCGCGGATGGCAGTGGGCCAACTCCTCCCCTTGTAGCCACCTGTGCTCCACAGGTAAGGGTTCCAGGGACAGGCTGAGAGCCTGGCAGTGCCCGGCTGGCCCGCCTGTGTCCCACTCTGGGGGCCAATTAAGTCTCCATCCCTAGCCGCGCCGATTAACAGTTAATAAGGCAGCAAACACCTGCAGCTACGGAGGCGAATTAAGAGCAACAGTCGGCATAATACACAACCCGATAAGTGAGCAATTAACAACCAGAGAAAGATTAATAGAAGCAATTATGTCCTACTCGGAGTTCTGTAAATACGACTGTCAGTGGCTGAAGGATGCAGTCGAGTCCCGCCCAGCCCCACCCCAGGCCACAGCCTCTGCAGGGAGGGGAGCCAGCCCAGCCAGCCTGTGGACTCCAGACCCCAGAGCCATATACACATGAGAAATGCACACATGTGCAAACACACACGCAGACATATATAGACATACATTTGCGGTGAGACGGTCCACATGATCTAGTCCCACAATACACAAGCCCCCACTGTCATCCACACTCACAAAAAAATGTGTTCGTAGAGATACATGGAAGTCCTGCCAGAAATAAACATAGATCCAGAAAAATATCTACGGTGTCACATAGAGACGCTTCCCTGTTTAACAGAGAGCTACAACCACACAGACTACGAGACATACAGTGGCACGTGCACAAATCTGGACATGTACATGACACGGCTGTGTTCCCAGGGGGTCCCATGCGCACATGGCACTTACCCTCCTTTAATGCCCGCCTTGCAAAGGGTCATCCCTGGAGAGCTGCAGCGGGGTATCAGATTGAAAACTGGAACCAGGGTGGGAAGGGACAGAACGTGTGTGAACACATACGCAAGCATGTCTGCATGCATGTAACTAGAAGCATGGATGTCCTCGCGACTCACGGGCATGTGCTTGTGTGGAAACAGGCACGTGCCTTCCATCTGTGTGCCCACGTGAATGTTTGTAGCAAGATGGGTGCATGGGTATGTGTTCCCGTGCCCATGTTCAGTGGAGCTGTGACTACCATGTGGGTTTCTGATTCATGTGTAAGCCTGTGCCAGCCCTCATGACCAGCTAATCGGGTGACTACTTCCGAGTGGCTTTATGAGTATCCTGTCTGTGTTGTGGCCGGTGAGGGGAGTCCCTGCAGGAGCTCCCCGGAGAGCCTGAGGGGTACCAGGGCCCACCTCTAGGGAACACGGCTCTAGGGCTCCCGGAGTGATGTGGTTTCCTTCACAAGAACTTCTGGCCCCTCCAGGGAGACTTGGCACCACTGAGCCTCACCCAGGCTGAGGGAGAGAGATGAGAATCATCAAGAAATGGACCTGGAGGTTGATTTCTCCCTACTGAAAGTTGAGAATAGGCCCCTGCCCCTCTCTCACCTGTGTCTGGGGGCTTTCCATGGAAGGCCTGCAGAGCAAGACTCAAGCACCTCACCGGCAGTCTGTGTCATAGGTCGTCATACACAGAAACCCCAGACCACAAGGATCCAGCCATGCGGACACATAAACGTGGACAGTCATGAATACAAACATAAAACTCTACTCACGGTCACACCCAGACCCAGCTGCCTATGCCCAGTCTCACCACACGCAAAATCAAACGCACATGGGAACACGTGCAGCGCTGCTCACACACACCTGCACTCCCATGTGCCCCTATGCCCGGCACTCTCTGAGATGAGCCCAGTGCCAAGCCTGAAGGCCCAGAGGGGCGTCCTGGGACAGGTTCCCCTCATTTCCCCCAACACCAGCCTGGCCAGATGGTGGAGGCTGCCAAGCCCCAGGAGAGCTCTCTATCACCGCTAACCCGCCAGCTGACAGGCGGGAGCACTGAGGCCTGGCTCTGCCAGAGGGGGGCAGGGGTGGAAATAAGGAGGTAATGAAGCTCACCGACACCCTCCACGCCCCACACCCCACACCGGGATGAGATCTGCCCCGGGGCCTCTCATTGTGGAGCAGGGAGGGGCTTCGAAGCCAGGACACGGCAGACACAGAGATGCAGGGGTTCATACAGAGCCATCCCCACATGCTAGGGCTTCCACAGGACACATAACGACCAGACAGACGACCCAGACACAGGCAGATACCCCATTCCCCTCTCGCGCCCGCAGGTACAGCTACCCCCCTCCCCAGGCATGAGCCACTTACTAAACCCCCGGGGCTGACTTTGCAGAAAGCCTGGCCAGACCCCTGAGCCCGCCTCTGTCTCCTACCATCTAATGAAAGCAAACAGGAAACATCCGTGGGCCTGCAAATCCAAGACGTCCTCTATAGGCCTGTCCTTCTGTTAGAGAATCCAGCCTTCTGTTTGACTTTTAGTCATTTAATTTTTGTTTTTCATTCATTCATTTGTTCACTCATTCATTCAACCAGTAAGGACATTAAACAAGCCATTCTATCCTGTCCAATGACCTGGCTGTCCTGGCAGCCAGGCAGCCTGGCCTCTGGGTGTGGAGCTGGGGAGCAAAACAAAGGGGGAGGCTGGGCTTGGAGGGAGAAGGGATGTCTCCATCCCCTACTTCTTCGATCTCTCAAAGTGAAAGAGAAGGTGCTTCCTCTGCAGCTGGAGGGAAAAAAGCCAAATCCCAGGGTAATATAGACAATAATAGTGAGCGCTTGCAAGCCCTTTCTCTGTGCCAGGCGCCGCTCTAAGTGCTTTACGTGAATTAAGTCAGTTCTTTCTCCTAAAAACTGCATGAGGGGGAGCCTGGGTGGCTCAGTGGGTTAAAGCCTCTGCCTTCGGCTCAGGTCATGATCCCGGTGTCCTGGGATCGAGCCCCCGCATCGGGCTCTTTGCACTGCATGGGGCCTGCTTCCTCCTCTCTCTCTGCCTGCCTCTCTGCCTGCTTGTGATCTCTGTCTATCAAATAAATTAAAAAAAAAAAAAAACTGCATGAGGCAGGTACTATTATTAACCCCATTTGGGGGCACAGGGAGGTTAGGTAGGTTGCCCAAGATCAAACAACTTATCGGAGCCACCCCAAATGTTTAAAAAGCCCAGGGCAAGAATATAACAGGAGGAGTGCCTGGGTGGCTCAGTGGGTTAAAGCCTCTGCCTTCGGCACAGGTCATGATCTCAGGGTCCTGGAATGGAGCCCCTCATCTGGCTCTCTGCTCAGCGGGGAGCCTGCTTCCTCTTCTCTTCGCCTGCCTCTCTGCCTACTTGTGATCTCTGTCAAATAAATAAATAAATAAATAAAAATCTTAAAAAAAAAAATGTAACAGGAGACCCCCTAGACCTCCACCCATCCCTCTCCTCTTCACCCCGGGGGCTCTAGGCACTTCGTATGCAGATCTGTGGATGCTCCACACTCCTGGAAGAGGCCACCCTCTGCCACCCCTCGAGTTTGAGGAGAAGGGACGTGGGGAAGAGGACGTCCTGGCCTCAGCTGCGGGCTTAGGGCTACTGGGGCAGGGAATTCTGGGATCCTGGGTTGGGGTGTGGTCTAGAAGCGGGTGGAGTTCCGGGTGGGCACAACCCTGTGAGCCTGTGGACCTTGAAATTCTTCATTCCATGCAGAAGAGGGCCATCTGAAGTAGAGGCCCAGGGCAGAGGTGGCCGTTGCCCAGGGCTGAGATTATTGGGGCTGCTAAGTGACAGTTCCAGGAGACCATCCCAGGAACTCTGGCTAGATCAGCCTTTAACTAGGTGGTGGGGGCTGAGGATGCCTGGAGGAGGATGGGGCCTGGGGGGCATGCAGAACTAGCCCAGTTGTCCTTCCTCACCCCCATCCTCAGTTCTGCTTTTACCAAATTCAGGCCATTTCCACCAAAGGGACTGCTCTGTGCCCAGGTCCATGTGGGAGCCCAGGGCTCTCAGTCTTGTTGTCCCTCCATCCTCATTCCCACTGACATCCCCACCCCTCCTGCACTGGTATTAGGGAAGAAATGGAGGCTCCTGGGATTGGATGGAGACCAGCAACCTCAGTGCGTCCAGCTCCCTGCCTCTGTTTCCCTGACCCCCAAATTACCGCTCTATCTCCAGAGGCTTTTTCACACAATTACTCAGGCTAGGAATTTCGATCTCTGGTGCCAGCCAGACCCTTGTTATGCAAATATAGGCAAATGAGATGCAAACAGAGCAGTCCCAGATTAACAGAGAAATCCCCAGCAGCTGGAGGAGTCACCATAAAGTCAGCTCACTGGAGCACACTTCTCTCAACCCCCTCCTTTCCCAGTTTCCGTCCACCTGGATCCGTCTGGCCCCTCCCTGCCCAGGGCTGCCACTCTTCCTCCCTGATCAGGAGCTCTGTGCTTGGACACAGGGAGGGTCTGGCCAAGGGGGGACAGCGGACATCGAGGCCCAGGCCCAAACTTGATCTCTAGCTTGAGATCTCTGCCCTTCCCCCCCATTTTTAAGTGATCCAGACAGGGGTGGAGATTAGGGGTAAGGGCAGAGAGGGGAGCTGAGGAAGAGGGAGAACTCTTGTTTTCCCCGCCGTGGAAGGGAGAATTCTCACACACACGCGAACACACGCCTGCAGAGCTGATGTGAGTGTCACCTCTAAGAGGCGTGCGCGTGTGCGTGCGCGCACACACACACACACACACATTCAGATACAAGCTTCACACCTACCACCTCACAAATCTGGCCAAAGTCCACCCTCCCCTTTTCCCAACACTCTGTAAATTAAACCAGAGACATCAACAGCCCACAGGGGGAGGGTAGACTGTGTCCGTGATTCCTGGAGCCTGGAGGTTGAAGGGCACTGTAGGCGGGACCCCAGGTCTGTGTGAAGACAGAAGGGAGTAGAAGATCCTACTCATGGCGTGACCTGGGGAAGGAGGCTGGGGGCATGTGGGAGAAGCCTGGCATGGGTAGTGCCCTGAGGAACGCCCCCTGCGGGGCTGAGGCTGGTGTCTATGTCTTCAGGCACCGCCCAAGGGAGTCCGGGCGCGCTGGCCGGCCCAACCAGCCCAGGCCCAACTTCTAAAAATAAGAGTCAAGAATCTAAGCTCCTGGTTGGTTCTGCAGGAGCCTGTTGCCTTGGCAACCCCTTTCTCCTGGCTGCCCCGTTTGGCTGCTGGTCCCTGTGCCAGTCCCCCGTGCTGGCCCCTCTGCCAGCCCTCTGCCTGCCCTTCTGGGGAGGGAAGAGCACCCGGAGGACCTGGGGGTTCCAGCGGAGCACAGTGGCCTGAGTGTGAGACCTGTGTGGGGCTGTGTCGGTGGCTGTCTGATGGTGGGTGTGTGACTGTGTGCGCGACAGGCCTGTGTCGAACAGCCTGCGTCAGGCTGTCTCTGTGTATGTCTCCGCCTGTGACTTGACTCTCAGAATCCCCGAGGGTGAGTGGGCTCTCTCTTTGTGTATCCAAGTCCACGTGTGTGATGGTGTGGAGTATTAGGTCCTGAGGAAAGATCTAGGGGTGGCCTTTTGTGTCTGCTCCTGCCCATTCCCTCCCCCACTCCCCATGGGCTTTCCCTTAACCCTGCCCACCCCTACTCTCTGGGGATGTAGGCTGGGAATAGGGGCACCCAGTTGAGCAAGAGGTCAAGTGTGGTGACCCGGCCAAGGTCAGCCTCTTCCAGGGTGGGCAGCTAAAGATCAAATAAGGTCCAAATCTGCCCCTTTGGGAGAAGGGGTGGGGGAAGGCACTCCTGAAACTGTGTGATCTAAATTTCTGAGTGTGTGCCAGTGTGTGCTGTAGTCACGGTCAGAGGCAGAGCCTTCCCTCCCCCACCTGGCTTCCCTTCTCCAATCAATCACCAAGTCCTGTCAGATCTCCTCATCATCACTGCTCCAGCTCACTCCTCCTCTCTTCCTCTCTGCCACCCTCACTAAGCCCAGGCCAACCCCTCCCTCACCCAGGCACTGCCACAGCCTCCCAGCACTCCCTTCCCAGTCAAGGTTGAGCTTCACCCTCCCTCCGGTGCCCCATCCCCTCCTCCATTCTGTAGCCCCAGGGATGATCCTTCCAAAACCCAACTTGGATCCTGCGACACCCCCTGCTTGGGACCATCTACTGACTATGTTCTCAGGGCAAAGCACCAGCTCCTCAGCCTGGTCTTTTATGCCTTCCCCAATCTGGTCTCTGCTCACTGCCTGGGGTTTACCTGTGCCCCCTTCACCCAGCCACACAAATGACTAAGAGTTTCCAGAAGAGCTCAGGGTATCTCTTGCCTCTGTGCCTTTGTACATGGTTTCCTAGGCTGGAACCAGTCCTCCTTCCTTTGAATAAGGTATTCCAAGAGTTAGCACAGACGTCACCTCTACCAGGAAGCCTTCCCTGATTGGGGTTAGGAGTCTCTATGTTCCTGTGACATTCTCCCTCCCCCACCCCCCACATTGTATGTATTTTTGACTTCTCTCCACAAATTTGGAGATTTAAAAGAAACAGAAAAGTACTGATTGAAACCAAAAAATTACCCACAATCCTGTCAGATTAACTCCCAGCTTATTTCCTTCCAGACTTTCTATAAACGAATGGATTAAAAATTTTTATAGAATTAAGAGCATCCTATATGTATAGATTGGTTTAACTTGTCATTACATAGTGAGCATTTTCCCAGTTTATTAAAAATTCTTCAAGAACATGACTTTTAATGGTTGCATAATATTCTTACATATGGATATATCATAATTTATTTAACCAACCTCTACTGTTAGACATTTATGTTGGCTGTGATTTTTCACAGTTATAAATAATGGTAATAAGTATCCCGTTGCATGGTTCTTTTTCAGTGTTCAGTTATTTCTTGGATTAAGTTCCTAAAAGTAGATTAACAGGATTAAGAGGTCTGTTTTGTTTTGTTTTAAAGATTTTATTTATTTATTTGACACGGAGAGAGAGACCACAAATAGGCAGAGAGGCAGGCAGAGAGAGAGAGTGGGAAGCAGAGAAGAGAGTCCAGTGCGGGGCTCGATCTAAGGGCCCTGAGATCATGACCTGAGCCGAAGGCAGAAGCTTAGCCCACTGAGCCACCCAGGTGCCCCTTGTTTGTTTGTTTTTAAGATTTTATTTATTTATTTGTCAGAGAGAAGGAGAGCACAAAAAAGGGGAGCTGCAGGTAGAGGGAGAAGCAGGCTCCCTATGATGCAGGGCTCAGTCCCAGGACCCTGGCTGGGATCATGACCTGAGCTGAAGGTAGACGATTAACTGACTGAGCCACCCAGGCATCCCTAAGAAGTCTGTTTTTGAAATTCTTGACAGCACAGCCTGATGACCTTCCAGAAAAGTTGTTCTTGGGGTATCTGGCTGGCTCAGTTGGTAGAGCATGCAACTCATGATCTCAGGGTTGTGAGTTTGAACCCCACATTGGACATTGAGCTTGCATAAAGAAAATGTAAGAAAAGTTGTTCTAATTTACTCCTCCGTCAGCGGAGTCTGAGAGTGCCCCAGATTTCAGTTCACATCAACACTGGTGCTGTCGCTAAACACACACACACACACACACACACACACACCTGTATTAATTTCAGTAGGTAAAACTGCATCATATTGTTGTTTTAATTTGCATGTCTTTGATTACTGCTGAGGATAAACCTTTTGTATTTTCTCTTTTGTGTCACGCACAGAACACCCTGAGCTATAATTATATTTTTACATCCTGCCTCTCCCTCACCAACCTCAGCTCTTGAGGGCAGAGACTGTTTGGGTCCAACTCCCTGTATCAGGAGCAGGGACAGAAGACGCATTCCCAGAGCGCCAGATGGATTGAATTGAAGACTCTGTCTTCAGCCTGAGCTTTGACATTGGGCAGAGCTGGGGTCAAGCTTAGCTCTGAGACGTGAACTTGGGTGAATCACTTTGCTTGTGCGGGTCTCAGTTTCCTATGTTAAGTGGGTTTGAGTGAGGATTAAGCAAATGAAGAGTGTGAAGAGGCGTGTAAAGGGTTGTGAGCAGTGGCTGTTGCTTGAGGTCTGCTCATGTTTCGGATGTTGGCTTCGCTGAGGGAGGAAGGAATGTTCAGGAGGAGTTAACTCCCCACTCCCAGAGATGAGATGGTACCCAGAAGCCTGGTGGTCCAGAAGCCGGCAGGGAGCTCAGAGCGAAGTGTCTGGGCAGGACTGGGATGGAACATGATAGCAGACAGGCCTAAGTTCAAGTTTGACTGAGACAAGGGGGTTTGTGCTCTCGACTCTGAGACAGGAATGCTGGGTTTGTTTACACTGAACAGAGAGGGAGAATACCTTTGGCCTGGCAGCCCAGCATCTCTTTCTGAGATTGGCTCTCTGCCACAGGGAGCGTCTTGGAGACAAACCCTAGCTGGGGGTGCCCTCACCCACTCTGGCTCAGGACATGTTCCAAGACAGACACGCACAATTTCTCTGCACATTACGAGCCTAATGATACTGTCACTTGAGTCTGGAAATGAGGAGAAATCGGCTTTTTCTTGGTAATTAACGTGAGTGATGGGCCTTGAGATGGAGTGGTGGCCCCCCAAGAGAGAGCCAAGCTCTCAGGGAAAGTCAGCCAGGTCATCCCCCTGCCTCCAGGAAGATCTGAATTCCATCCCTGGCCTCTGAAGGGTCTCCTTTGGAGAGACCAAACCCTACCTCCCGCCGCTGTCCCTTCCTTATTGCTTATTTCTTTAGAGATCATTTTAGGGGCTGAACGCTGATGGTCAGCAGCTCCCTCCTTAAGTCTGCCCATATGCGTTCATGCAGTTGCATTTGCTGTGACATTGCCATCATGAGAGCCACCTTTTTTTTAAGGGGGTATCCGTAGCTTAGTAGGGGTTTCCTTTACATCATTTGCTGAAAGCAGAGGTGAAAACAGCTGGATAAGAATGGGTTGAAGGGAAGTACTCCAAGAATTGGGTGGGTGTTTGGGAAGAAAACCTGGAGGGATGGGATCTGGGCTTGGCACCGATGGACAGGGGACTGAAAGCGAACCCAGCTTTCCTTTCTAAGTGCAGCATCCACCAGATTCATGAATATTTCTCTGGGTCTCTGCCTCAGTTTCTCAGCTGTCCTCCGGGGAAATTTTTTTTATCTCACCCCTTCATCTCCTCTGTTCATTTGCTTTCTGTGCTGGATGAAGGAGACACAGAGTAAATCAGCTCCAGGCCCTGCCCGTGAGCAGCTCCAAGCCCAGTAGGACAGGCTGACACTGATACCTACAGCTTCGATGCAGAGTGAGCAGAAGAAGGTGACAAAGGGAGCCTGGAGGACAGACGAATTGGTGCTTCCTGGAGGAATCTGGGAGGCAGAGGATGGGGGGCCTGGCAGGATGCATTTGGTAACAAAGAAGGAGGGTTGGGACTGCAATCCAGGCAGAAGGAATAGCAGAGTCAGAGGCTGGGAGATGGGAATGAACTTGGAACAATCAGGAAACGGGGTCTAGTTTCCAGGACACACCAGGTGGCTGTGGGGGCAGAAAGGGAGGGAGGCTGGGAAGTCTGCAGAGGCTGGATGGGAAAAGGCAGTGAACAGTGAGGTGGGGTGCTTGAACTTACCTTGAGGGTACCGGGGAGCCATTGAGGTTTAAGCAAGCGAGGAATCTGATTTACTTTGCTCTTTAGGGTGATCACTTGGGGAAAACTACAGATAGGGGATGAGGGGCAGGACTGGCAGCTACAGCTACAGTCTCTGTGGTCCTGAACAAGGGCAGTGAGTTCCAGTGATGTTAAAAGGGGAGACTCAAGGGGGCCTCATGGCAGCTGTAGGTGGGATGGGTGGTTGCTGGTGGCCCCAGATCAGGACACAGCATGAGTCTCTGCATAGTCCTCTCTTCTTCTTCCCTTGAGCCCCTAATGGCTACCAGGCCTCCAGGAGCATGCTTCAATCGGCCGCAATGGCATTCCCTGTCTGGCCTTACCCAACTCAGCAGCTGGGGGGGGGCTCCCCCCACCCCGCATGAGCCTGTGCTCTGGCCTAAATGCTTTCTCCATTGGTCCTGAGCTCAAATGACCTGCTCAAGCACCCAAGCCTTTAACTAGTGAATTCCTGTCTCCCATTCCTCCCCACCTCCTCAGTGAAGATGGTCTGGTCTGCTTCAGCTTCCCTCTCTTTATTGTCCACTCTTCCTCCCCCTCCTCTCTACCCTACTCTTAGTAGAGGCCTGGGCAGACCATGTCATCAACATAAACAGCGCTTAAAGATCCTTAAAGGAGAACTGCAGACTTTGGCCTGGGTCTGGGGCTGAGAGCGGGCAACTCCCCACCTCCAGGGGCTCCAGGAGGCCCAGGCCGGGTGAACTGTCTTGTGTGCCGTGATCTACCCCCCTACCCCCCCACCCCCACCGGCCACTGGAGCTGTCGTTATTTCTCCAAATTAGGCATCAATTTGCCCGTGTAATTGTTTGCTAATTGGCATGAAATCCTAATGTAATTAGTTGGGCCCCTTATCGGGGAGCCTGGGGAGCCAGAGGCGGTGGGGGGCCGCTGGAGCAGGGAGGGTCTAGGAGGCCGGGGAATCCTGAGTTGTCATCAGGGCTGAGATAAGGAATGAGAGAAATGGCAGAATCTCCCAATTCAAAGAGCCAGCCGTGGCTGCCTATCTCACAGATGTGGAGACTGAGGGGAAACCCCTGGGAGCTGGTGGCAGAGCTGGGCCAGATATCCACGTCACCTGTCTATTAATGACTACAGCTGTAGCCTAGTTGTGGGTCAGGGTGGCATAGCCTATGGGTGTCTGGTCTCTGTTTCAAAAAAAAAAAAAAAAAGAAGAAAGAAAAGGAAAATGGGGGGGCCCCTCTGAGAGGGAGGCTGGAAAGTGGGTGAAGTTGTGGATACCAGTCCACCTTTCGTAGGAAATGCAATGCGTAGACGCCTAGAAAGAATGTCACATGGTTGAAGTTCATGAGAGCCTGTTGTTAAATGTTTTGGAATTTGCCAGCCGGTGGACTTCACACTGGGGCTGTTTAAATTGACCACGATGGGAGGATTTACACCACGGAAAGCGGCAAATGCTACAAATCAAGGCTATGCCTCCCTAGTCCCTCCCCAGAGCCAGTTGTTTGACAGTTAACAACACACCAACAAAACCATCTGAAATGTGCTGGAGGAGCCTCAGAAATTCTGATCCCATTAGGGCCTGAAGGTTCTGCTAAGGGGCTGTCCCTCCAAACCCCAACACAGGGGGAAATGGAGACTCAGGCCACCTGGGAAATCTGTGGCCTTCCAGACTCTCAGCCCCGGCTCCCCTGCTCCCCGGGACTGATTCCTGCTGCGGGAGCTGCCGAAGTGAGAGGAAAGAAGCTCTGAAGGTAGACAGGTTGGCTCTGATGGTCAGGAAGGCGGCAGAGGGAGCCCAGGGGACCTCCTGGTGGGAACTGGCTCTTGTCAACACCCTGGCCTGTTTCCCTGCCTCTCTCCCAGGCAGCAGGGTAGACAGGCAAGTGAGGAGAGACTGTGGCCCTGAGGGGGGTGGGGAGGAGGGGAAGCTAGTACCAGGACCAGTGTGGCAGGAGGTGGGGGGATGCCATTTTGGACACATGGTCCCCATCCCTGTTCCCATCTCCAACAGCCATTCTCCCAGAAACTGACTCCACACCGTGGGCTCCTCCCCGTTCTCCTCCCGGTCTGCCATCTATCCTTAATCTCTCCTGCTGCAGCCACGCCCGCGCTTCCATTTTCCCTCATCTCTATCTTTACCCACATCTCTCCTGTTTCCTGGGCCCTGTCCCCGGATGTCCTGAAGGCACCTCAATGCAGTATGTCCAAAATAGAAATCATCGACTTCCCATAAGTCTTCCGTGTGTGAGGGAATGGCGCACTCCCCCTCAGGACCTTTGCACTTACCGTTGCCACTATATGGACTGCTCTTCCTCTGCATATCCCTCACTTCCTTCAGGTCTCTGCTCCCGTGGTACCTTCTCAGCTCAGACAGCTTTCCTGACCACCTCACCTAGAATCCCACCACCACCCTGTTCTCCTCTAACACCCCTGCCTTCTTACCGGACACTATTTTCCTTCTTTGTACTCATCAACATTAACCTTCCGTGTATTTACACTTTTGTGTCTGCCTCCCCTCCCCCACTAGGCAGTGAACTCCACATAAACTCAGGAGTTAAGTGGTCAGGTTCTAGAAATTCCTTGAGGTCCTAGATTGTATCCATTTCACCCTTTCTCTGCCAGACAGTTCTATTTATTTTTTTAAGTAGTCTCTATGTCCGACGTGGGACTTGAACTCCCAGCCTGGAGATCAAGAGTCACATGCTTCACCGACTGAGCCAGCCAGGCGCCTAAGCACCAGACACTTTAAGTAAGCTCTCAATAAATATTTGTTGAATGAATAAATGAATGAATGAAAGAATGAACGAGCCTCTCACCATTCCTCTTCTCCAATCCTGGATTCCTCAAATCCACTTCCAGCTGCCCAGCTGTTTCTCCTTAAACAAACTTGACTATGATGTTTCCTATCTGAAACCCTCCATAGAATTCAGTTGCTTTCAGAATTAAACCTACTTCTGGTTTAGCTTACAAGGCCCACAGGGATGTGTTTCCTGCTTCACCTCCAGCTTCCTGTGTCCTTCCCCCCAACGTAAACACACACACACACCCACACACACACACAGAGCCATGCAGAGAGCCTGGGCATACTACTTCTGCCTCTGTATGGTGCTCTTTCAGCCCTTAGGTGGTCCTCTTCATTCTCTGACTCCTTTCTTTTTCTTTCTTCCTTCCTTCCTTTTTCTTCCTTTCTTCCTTTTTGAGTTGATAGTGTTTTTGGAGTAGCCCTTGGTGCCAGGCCCCTTACTGAGCCTTCCTGGGAGGAGCCAGTGCATACCCCTTCTCAAAACACTCCCAGTCCTGCAGAAAAGGAGAACCCGAAACTGAAACCGGCATCCTTCCCTAGTTCCTAATTTGTTGTCCTCTGGGCATCCTAGATCAGGCGCGTTCAGGGTGGTATGGCCGTAGACTCCTCTGGGCATCCTGACAGCACCTGCCTGTTCCAGCCAGGACCCTGGGGGACCTCCCATGAGAAGGCAGCCCCTGGCTCCTGCCTGCCTCTGGCTGCAGGATGGCACCTTATAGGAATGACCAGGAATAACTGGATTTGGGGTCTTTGTGCCTGCACCTCGACCCCTGGCTTCCGAGAGACAGGATGCAGGTGAGCGCGGTCAGGGTCAGGGCCCAAACCAGGGCCTGACAGAGTAAAGGGGAAACGGAGTGACCCAGCCTGCCCCTTTTCCCTAGGACTTCCGAGCTTCCGCCCTCTTCACCCCACAGGGTCCAAAACCCAGGGAGGGATGAGTTCGTTTCTGTGAGTGCAAGATGTGCCCATGAACTTGCCTGTGTCTTTGGATATGTGTGTGTGTGTGCGCACGCCTGCTCACTCACATGCGTGCCTTTCTGGCTTGCACCAGTGGGCCTGACCCCCAGGGTGGGTGTTGGTGGCCTGGCCCACACTCCTATGCGTGTTAAGTGTGCCCAAGAGCGTGGCCCAGTGTGTCTGAGTTAGGGTCCATGTGTGCTGGTGCCTGTTGGATGACAGCCTGAGGGTCCCCGGTGGTCCTGGCCTGAGTCAGCAGTGCAGCCACGGGGCAGTGACATCTCTCAGCGGCACAGGCTGGTGGCCGGTGACGACTGAGGAGCTACCCCAAGCCCTCTGGGGGGAGAGAGAGCATGAAATAGGCGCCACAGCTCCGCCCCTCGGGCTCACGGCCCATGAGCGCCCGGGGGTCGGCGATCCGGGCGCCGCAGCGGCGGGTGCGCAGGAAAGGGTGGGGGCCCCTTCGCACCCCGCTCTCCCTGCCCTCCCCGGCTCCCCCACCCCTGCCCCGGGGCCGGCCGCTGCATACTCGCACAGACACTTACTCTCGTTAGCGCCAGTGCTGGGGGACCCACAGTGACACAGACCCCCGGCACACGGACGCACGGACACCCTCGCAGCCTCACCCGGGGCTGGACGCGGTCACGCTCAGACGGACTCGCGTTCCTATAGACAGACGCCCGCACGGACTCACAGGTGCAAATGCGCGTCCACACGTGGGCACAGACACGCGGACACACCCTCACAGGCCGGTGGACATCCACTCAGCGACACAGACACGAACGCCCCAAAGTGTGGCTATGCTCGCAGCCACACACAGGGCCTGGGGCACGGATACACACACACATACACACACGGTCGTGCAGACTCGTCCTAAAAATACACACTCGCAGATGCAGCGCCGGCCAGCAAGCACGCGCAGACACCGGGGTGTGGACGTTCACGCGGTGACAGAGCCCCCCCCCCCGCCGCTCGGGCTCCCCGGCACTCGCACTCGCAGCCCACGCGGAGGCTCGCGCGCGCCCTTCAGAGGCACACTCACAAAACACGCTCACCCAGACACACACCACACACGCAGGCGCGGCTGGGCAGACACACCAGCCCCGCACACACGAGATCGCACAACGCAGACGCACTTGGGCCCCAGCTGCCTTTGAAATTCAAATCCGCACTCCCTCCCTCAGCCCCGCGACCCCGCGGCCCCGCACCTCGCCGCCGCCCTGCTGGCTCCAGCCTCATTACGGCCGCCGCCTGGAGCGGAAATTAAAATTCATTTCAGGGGAGACCTGGGCGGCCTCGCCGGTAGGGGTCTTTGTGAGAGAGGAGGGGAGCAGGTCGCCCTAGGAGGAGGAGCCCCTGCGCTTCCTGCCGTGCGACCTTGACCCGTGGCTGTCAGTTTCTGGGTGTCTTTGCTTCCTCTGCTCACTCTGCTCCCCCCAGGGCAAGGGCAGAGCTGGCCAAGATGGCTGGGAGTGGAGAGCCAGAGGTCTCAGCCTTGGGGTAGGAGGAGGCTTCCTGGGAGACATTCGCTTACAAAGTGCAGGAAGACAAGAACAACAGTGTCATCTGTACAGATCTGTGGACACACAATACGCACCAATCCACACCCCTGGGCACCCAGGGGCACCCAGAGAGGACACCCAGGGCCACAACCACCCATAGTCACACACCAAATAATGCCATACACAGTGCCTACCCTGCACCCCACCTGTGCCTGCCCCAAATACACACAGGGAAACACCACAGGCTGGCACAGACACCTTCCAAACACTGACACACAGAGGTAGTCACACAGACCAGCAAATGCCGTGTGCCCTGACTCATACCCCGCCAAAAGGCACAGACAACATGCCTGAAAACACTTCCCCCCAACCACAGGCTCAAGCACGGAATACAAAGAAACACCACATTCTGGTTGCACACACACTCCAGCAACCCTAAACCCAGCCCTGTCAACATACCCCACATTCACTAGAAGCTGAGCGGATACACAGGCGCTGGCGTCCCGTCCCTGCATGCATTATATGCCATACGTATACACAAACAGAAAAATTATGCGTGAAACACCACACACCCTGCTTACAAAGACAAAGACACACACGCGCACACACACAGAGCAGAGATCCCAGAGCCAGGCCCAGACTTCTGACGTACGAGGCCCAAGCAGACACACACAAAACCTGCGCACAGGCACACCACAGACACACACACAGACTCTCTCCCCACGCATTGACGCACACAACCACCCACACGTGTACCCGAGCTCAGCCCCACTCACTCCCACTCTGACATGCAGAACACCGGCTGGCGATGCACTCCAGGGCCTCGCCCCTCCAACCGCAACACTCAGAGCCTACCCCCCCACCCCCCCCCCCCCCCCCCAGGCCGGCCCCCCGGCCGGGGGCCCCCCCCCCCCCCCCGCAGAGATCAGAGTTGTGTCAGGTTTGGCAGTAAGAGCTAGAAGACCCACCCTCTCACCCAGCGGTGACCACTTGACTGCCTGCATGAGGTGACGTATGTTCTAGCAAAGGAGATGTCTTCCTGGGGCGTGTCAGCAAGGAGCAAGGCTGTGCCTGCTTGGGAGGTGTGTGCATACCTGTCCGTGGTCCTGTGAGATGTCCTTCCCAGCACCCTCAGCCACGTCGGTTGCCTCCCCCAAATCTGGATGTCCTGCTTCAGCCCTTCCTTACAGGGGGCAGGCCCTGGGAGTCAGACCCATCCAGATCTCTCATCCTGAGGGGGCTGGTTCTCCCCCAAAGATCAGCTCTAATCTTGAACTAAATTGTTTTCCACAGGGGGTGGCAGGGGGAAGAGGGAGAGGCAAAACTAAGGCAGCGCTGTTCTGAATGACGGGGGCTTGGGTTCTCCTGCTGCCTCCCTCTAAGCCATGTTTCTCATCTGGGAAATGGGGGTGACCATACCGGTAGAAGGGTTTGTTGTGACAATAAGTTAAAAGCAGCTGGCATGGCGTCAGGCCCACAGAGGGGCTCAGCAGTATGAGCTGGTCCCTCTAGACCTCTAGGTCGCCCCCACCCTTGCCTGCTATGCTCAATGTGTCCTGCTTGGCATGAGCCCAGTCCAGCTGGATCCAGGTGGCACAGAGCCCGGGGGAGAGAACATGGGGCATCCCAGATGGTGGGGACACTCTGGCCCCCCACTGCCGGTGTGACCCATGCCTGCCAAGTGGCCCAGACCCTTCTTGAGGGATTCCCCTTCCCTTTCCACCTGGGCAGGAAGCCGGGAGCAGCTCCTCTCAGGCATCTCTACCCTCCACCATCTGCCTGTCACCAGCCTGGGGGTGTGGGTACAGGGGACCATGCTGTCATTTCTGGGTGTCCAGAGTGCTTGCCAGGGCCTACAGCAGGGGAGTGTGGAATTAGGCCTCAGGGAGAACTAACCAAGGGGGAGAGCATAGGCTTCCACCTGGCAACCTGGAAGGGTCGCGTCCAACCTTAGCCTAGAGCAGGAGGTGACAGGACGGATAGATGAGCCAGACAGGTCCCCAGTGGCCAGAAAAATGGAGGGGGGTGTGAGTCCTGGGGTTGTGTGTTTGTGTGGTTATTTATACACCTGTGTTTCCCAGGCATGTGTATGTCTGGGGGCCAGTGACTGTGTAAGTGTGTGAATGAGGGCTTGTCAGCACATGCATCCATGTGTGCGCGTGTTTACACAGACAGGGAAGGCAGGAGAGGAGGAGGGACTTCCAAACAAGGAGAGGAGGTACTGCAGAGAAGTGGATTCAGACTCAGTTTCTCTGCGGGGATCACACACTCACACTGTCTCGGTTCACTCTGCTGGCTTCCTTCACAGCAGTGATCTCAGCAGATAAGAACTCCTTGCTCCCTGGGTGGGAGGGAGGGGGCGCTGGGAAGGCCTCAAGGTCAGAGCCCCATTCTGAGTCATCTTCATGTCCTCAGAACCTAGAACAGCTACAGCCCTCAGTAGGTCTCAAAAGGGGCCACATGCCTGCGGATGACCCCTCCCATGGGCTGCCATGGTGTGAGGCCTTCATCTTTTACCATCTCTTGTGACTCCCATCAGCTCTGCTAGGTTGGGATCATTGTTTCCATTTTATGGAAGAGAAAACCGAGGCTTGGAGAGCGTGCATGACCTGTCCAAGGTCACACAACCAGTGAGAGACAGAGGCAGAAGTCCTTCCTCGTTCATCACATGGGAAACTGCGAAACACTGTTTTATTGGACAAACATAGATCTAGGATCACAGACTGGAAGCTGGGTGAGGGCAGGATCTTTCCTTGCCCTTTGACCATTCTTTCCCTTGACAAATACCTACCTCCTACTTGACATAATGCTATGTGCCAGGGGATCCCACTGTGAATGGAGGGACAAGGTCTCTGCCTTTACAGAACTCATAGTCCAGAGGGGAAACAGATGACACGTGTGTAAACAGACAACATATTTTCAAATAATGATGTTGTGATGGAAATGCATGGAAATCTGGGCTGTCAGATTTATATGTTAAAAAGATGGCTCAGTGAGCTCCAGGAGAATGGACTGGGGCTGGGAGGGAGAAGTAGGGACATGGAAATTAAAGAAGGGAGGTCCAGGCACCAGATGTTGGTGGCTTGGGTTCCCATGTTGGCAGTGGGGATGTGAAGAGTGAGTAGATTTGGGATATTCCGGGAGGTAGAAGCAATGGAACTTGCTGATGGCCTGGATCCCAGGGCCTAGAACATAGTAGATACTCAGTAAATATTTGTGGAATGCGTGAGCAAAGGCGCCCTTTTGTGGCAGGCTCTTTTGTGCATCTTCCAGTGTAAGGTGTAGGACCCTAGTGGTTTTCTTTGCCTCCTGCCCTGGGAACCAAAGAATGCAGGAACTACCCAGAGGGCTGCATACGAACCAGACGCTAAACTTCTGGGAGGATCTGGCTAGAGAGCAGCTAACCCAGCTCGGGCTGCCCCAGGCTCCTAACCCATTTGGCATCTGCAGCAGGAAGGATGGAAGTTGGACATGCAGGACTTCCCACAGACAGAGAGGACCAGTCTGCCTTTTCCAGGATGCTGCTCCAAGGATCCATGACATCTAGAGCAGTGAGGCATTTGTCACATGAGCTCTGGGACAGACCCTGATAGAAGATTGCCACATGGATTTGGGTGTCTTTGGGAACATGTTATGAGCTTCCGATCGGTACCTGGGGTGGGGTTGGGGGACTAAAAGGGGACCTTGGTACTCAGAGCTCTGGGCTGCCATGGGT
>RCUC01156882.1:0-31603 GCA_003697995.1 Taxidea taxus jeffersonii | reverse complement strand
CTCTCCTGGAGAGCCATCCCAGATGGTCCCACACATCTCTAGCAGCTTCTCCCTGTGTTGCTGCCCACAGACACTTGTAGGGAACACTTCCCTCCGGGTGTCCTGCCTTCCTCCCTCTGGGGCGATTTTGGTCTTTGTTTCCCTGTACCTGGTCGAGAGCCCAGGATGTACTAGTTTTGCAGTAGAGAACTGAAAAGTCTCTCATTTTATTTTTAGATTTTATTTATTTATTTGAGAGACAGCGAGAGCCAGAGAGAAAGCACGAGTAGAGGGGAGGAGCCGAAGCAGAAGCGGAAGCAGACTCCTCACTAAACAGGGAGCCCAACACGGGGCTCGATCCCAGGACCCTGGGATCATGACCTGAGCCGAAGGCAGACGCTTCACCGAGACGGAGCCACCTAGGTGCTCTGGGCCTCCCATTTTAGAAAGGGTTTGACTCTGCTGTGTTTCTGCTAGGCCCAATGGAGTCATGTTTCATATTTTGCCTCTGAATAAGCCACAGAAGCTATATTCCCACTGCAAGCCAGAAGCAAGAAAGTTTATCCTAAGCCCCAAACACCTGACAATACCTAAGAAGAGCCAGATCCCAAACCTGTTCCAAGACACCAGCTTCAAACAAACCTCAGCTGACGCTGGCATCAATGTCCCCTCCTTCAGCAATTTAACAACTAGCGATTTGACAAATTCCCTGGACCCTTTTTCCGTATAAATCCCTAATCCCAAGCAATGATGAATCTCATTGTTCTCTCCTTTCTCAATCTCCCACATACTCTGTCTGCTATTCCCTGTCACTCACACTATTCAATAGGCTGTTCCCACTTTCTCTGGCTTGCATTTGATTTCTGTCCTGTGTGAAGCCAAGGACCCTCTTGGCTGGTCTTGTGGGACCCTCCCCCGTGTCCCTGGACTGGCCTCGCTGCATCAGTTTGATTAAATTTTGTTAAATAAAGGAAGCAAGGAGGAGGAGGCCCTCGTGAGCACCTAACCTCTTCTGGAATTGTGGGAAAAGGTGGGTGCATAGGCTGTATTTATTCCGCAGTGATTAACTACTTATGACCTGCCAGACACTGTGCTGGGTTGTGGGGATAAAGACAAGTGAAATTGGGTTTCTGCCTTCAGGCAGTTTATAATCCACTAGATCACAGTGAAGCCAACACAAGTTACCGTGGAGATGATGGAGCAATGAAAAGAGGAAGGGGATGTGCAGCCTGGGAAAGGAGGTTTGAATCCATCCTCATCATTCCCAAGCTGGTTAACGTGATAACCAATTCGTGTTGGTGTAGCCTCTACTTACGTCACGTAACCTCCGTGGCAAAGGCTGAATCATACCCACATTAATAAGTGTCTGGTAAGAATCAAGAAGAGAAAGCATGCTACGACACCCAGCCATCCCTGGCACCTCACATGCACCGGGGTTGGTCCATGTTCCTCTTCACTTTAATGAAAAGTGAGGGTAGAATATAAACTTATTTCTGTGCTATGATGACAGCTATGGAATCATTATGCATGCTTCTGGGCCAACACTGAGAGAGCGAGCATGAAAAAGGGGGATTAGAGGCAATTTTTCTTTCTCCCCCCACCCACCCCAGGCTTTTTATTATGTTTCACTGATCCTTGGAAAATAAAATAGTTATAATTTTTAAAGTCCAACTTACTGGGGCACCTGGGTAGCTCAGTGGGTTAAAGCCTCTGCCTTCGGCTTGGGTCATGATCTCGGGGTCTTAGGATCGAGCTCTGCATCGGGCTCTCTGTTTAGCTGGGAGCCTGCTTCCTCCTCTCTCTCTCTGCCTGCCTCTCTGCCTACTTGTGATCTCTGTCTGTCAAGTGAATAAGTGAAATCTTAAAAAAAAGAAAAAAGAAAAAAGTCCAACTTATTGTAAGATGAAGAGAATAAGAGATATCTTTATGGAAACAGGCATGTAAATTTACTATTTTCCCAATAGAGATAGTTTGTAGAAAATTAACTTGTAACATGTAAAGGTCTTTCTTCACTATGAGAAAATTAGAGAAATCTAAAATTCTCCAAGCCTGATTTTGTTCTTTCCACAAACCCTCCTTCTGTTCTTTCGCTGGCATTTCTAAAGCCCTCAGGCTGAAGAGAACCCTGGCAAAGCACAGAAAAATTCCCAGTTTTGCCCAGTCAAGAGAGTGTACCCCTGGTTGAGCACCTCACCATTTCCCCATGGGGGCTTCCTTCGGTTTACACCAATCTGAGGACTAGGAAGATAATATAACACAGGGTGGAGGGGTGAGCCCACAGAGAATGAGGGGGCCTCGAACAATCCAGCTGTTAAATTCTTAACTATCAGAACACAATACCAGGTAAAGAAAATTTCTGAAGCTGGGCTCCCACTCACCAGCCTTTGGCCCCTGGTTAAGATGCCTGGGGTCCGAGTGATCTCTCTAAGTTGTAGGTCAGGTCATGACTCTGCTGAAAGGCTTCCTGCAGCTCCTGGATATCACAAAACAGGTAGGCGCTAATCTCACTGAGAAAGTCTTTATATTGGGACATGTCAAATTCACGATGTGGGGATACAGCTTTCTAAAGTCTTGGTTTTACATGAAATCTCAAATTTGACTATTAGCCACAGGTGCCCGTGAGTTGGTTTTCTTGAAATGACAGGTCCATCGCATTCCTTTCCAAGAAAATGTCTGTCAAGTGCCCACGTCTGAATAAGCCCAGTTTGTTGCTCTTTCATGTAAAAATGGCATTTCATGGAAAAAGCCGCTAGTTCAGCCCAGAACTTGAACCATCAGACAGGGCTTGCCTTGAAGTAATCACCTTTTGGTCTAAAGACGTGCTTCATACGCACTTCCTAGGCCATCACACAGAATATTAAAAAAATATGTATTCAAGGATCAAGATTTGATCAAATCAATGATTTTCACTCTTCATTCTCCAGCGAGGTTGGAATTTTTTTATTTTCCTGCAAGTGAGTGGTGGTGAAGAACACAAAGATTGCTCTAGCCACGCTGTGCGCTGGTTTGTGCTAAGCTTCCGGTTTTACCACTGTTGTTTTTGCACCATCAAGGTAAATGTCAACCTATCAAAACAGGCGAATAGCATCTGAGTATCCAATACAAATAGTTTTGGGGCGCCTGGGTGGCTCAGTCGGTTGGGCACCTGCCTTCAGCTCAGGTCATGATCTCAGGGTCCTGGGATCAAGTCCCACATCCGGCTCCCTGCTCCGGGGAGCCTGCTTCTCTCCCTCTCCCCGACCCCCACTCATGCTCTCTCTCTCTCTCTCTCTCAAATAGATAAATAAAATTTTTTTTTAAGATTTTATTTATTTATTTGACACAGAGAGAGATCACAAGTAGGCAGAGAGGCAGGCAGAGAGAGAGAAGGGGAAGGAGGCTCCCTGCTGAGCAGAGAACCCGATGCGGGACTTGATCCCAGGACCCTGAGATCATGACCTGAGCCGAAGGCAGAGACTTAACCCTCTGAGCCACCCAGGCATCCCGATAAATAAAATCTTTAAAAAAGAAAGTAAAAATAGTTTTGACCTCACAGACTCACTTTGAATGACTGTGCTAGACTGCAAGTCATGTGAGGGCCAGGCCTGTGTCCCATGGAGTGCTAACGCCTGCTCATACTGGCTTGCAAGAGCTGATGGTTAATTTTTTGAGAATTTTTGCAAGACGCTTGACGTCACATTAGTGGTCAGACATGATCCATGGTAGGAGCCTTTACTCCATGGAAGTGAGTGGACTTACAAATCAGGGTCTTTTTTTCTCTTCCAGAGACCTGCTTGTCATCCGTCTACCAACATACCACTGTCTCTGTCCCTATTTCCTTGTGAATCAAAGTGGTGAATGATATTGAGTCAAATTCCCTCTTGCTGCTCCCCAGCAGTTTCTCAGGCCCTTCCTCCTGTGGGGAAAGAAAAAAAGCCCCTACCAGAAGCCACTCTCATGTCGCTGTGTATGCCTAAACACCCAATAGCCGGATTTATTAACTTCATATCTTTAGGGAGGAGTTCATGTCAGACCTACCACAGGCCGAAAGATGGCTCCTGCTGGGCCCCCAGGACGAAGACAAATGTTTAGGCTAAGAGTGCAGGCACCGCATGAATAGAGCTAAATTAGGCCGGGTCTAATAACCCGTTTACTAACACCTGTATTAGTCCCCTATCACTAGGGGTGAACTGCTGTCGGACAAGGCATAATCCCATAAGCTTTCCATTTGCATATCCCTCATTAGCTGATTAAAACCTGAAGAAGGCAGGTTTCTGCAGCTGGTGGGCCCATTCCTTCACACTGTCTGCCTGGGTGGTTTGGGTAATGAAGTCATGTGGGTGGATGTGAGGTTTATATGTATGGAAGGGATTAAGAGCATTAGGATTTGTGTGAGCTGATGTTGCCATATTCTCTCTACTGGAACCCAGTAATTGGATGGGAGGAGAAATGGCAGACCCATTAGTTTTGTCTGTTTACTCAGGAGCAGGGTGCTAGAGATTCAATTTTGCTTTCTTTGGCTCCCTCGCCTTTGTGCAGCAGGCCTGCTTTGTCTCCTCCAGCCCTGAGCACCTCCAAACGCCAGCCAGCCCCACTAAGGCGATTCAGCCACAAAGGAGAGACGTCGGTGCCTTGGGCCCGAGGAAGAGAAAATGCAGCCCTGACTCAAGTACTACTTGAAGGCAGTCCTATCCTGCTAGCCCAATCCTGGGAGACAGAGCAAGAGATAATTGAAATTTATCAACACTTCTGGAGTCCTTTTTTGATTATTTTATTAGTTCTCCACGTTTGGGATTAACAATCCTCAGCATCAAACGCACCGCAGGATCCTTACTTGGGAAATGAATGGTTAGACATTTCGGGAGTCTTAACAAAGCAATTGTTGTATTTGCCGGGTTTGCATAATTTTAACAGACGAAAAATAACACGAAGAAAAAATCCATTTCCTGTGCTGTTTGTACAGCTGGAGACAGAGCTCCTTGTGCTTGATGATGTAAGAGATGCACCATTGTCTCGCCCCTAACCCCGACAATGAGGTCTCACTAATGTCGTTAACAAAACCAGACCAGGCAATTCGGAAAACTTTGAAGCTGAACATTGTCTCCAAAGTGTATGGGGCGCCACAGACAGAACTATGTTTATTCATCAGCAGTGCTGGGGTTTGCAAAGCTGGGAGATGACTTGCACCAGCAAAGAGTGAAGAAGGGAAATGTGGGCGGAGCACAAGGCCAGAGTTTGAAGCCAGGGAACATAGGAGGGAAATATGGATGAGGAATTTTATTTGTCTTCCATAAAAATACTGGAGAAGTATAGGAGAATATTTCAACTCACTGAGATTCTGTGAAGGTTTATTTTGTATTTTTAGTTTTCTTTATTAAAAGCCACAGCCCCTACACAGAGCACCCCCTCCCAAATTCTAAAGTGAAACTTGCAGCGCAAGTACTTTCATCAATTGCTGACATATTCCATTGCAATTGGGTTTACGCTGTGGTATGTCTTTCTGAAGGGACACATGTAAAAATCCACCAAATGCAAGTCTGAGTGTTTGAGTTGGGGCATTTGCAGGGTTTTTAGTGACAGATTGTTTAGCGAGATTAAGGGATCCAAAGGGACCCTCATAAGCAACAGAGAACCAGCAACACCTATTATAAAAGGTTTCTCATAGTAAAAGCAAATCTTCAAAAACAAAACAAACAAAAAACCAACAAGCAAGCCAGAAAAACAAACAGATGAATAAAACCCCACATCCTAACCATCCTGTGGGCATATTTATGTGTGTTTCACCAAACTGCAAAGCAAAACTCTCCATCTCTATCTTCCTCCACCTCTATTATTTTTAACTATTTTGTCCATTCCTGGTAGCATCGTTAGTAAAAGCAGTTGGATCCTCTGTGCTACATGCTCAATTCAGCTAACGTTTTTGAGCCCCTACTCTCTGCTGTGTTGGGGTTAGAACACACTGAACAAAGCATGCCTAGTTTCAATCCCCATCGGGCATTACCAGTATGCATGAAAGGAAATGTAATTAGAAAGGTAAAGAAGAAAAGAGAGGAAAAAGTTTAAATCTGGCTCATATGACCCTTGATGCCAGAGACTGATCGAATCTCAGGAACAGAAGGAACCTTAAAAGTCCTCAAACCCAACCACACAACCAACCCTCTAAATCCCCTCTTAGCAAAAATTCAATATACCCCCTTACATGTTTCAAGCGTTTGTGACCTAGCATGTCCTTAAATCTTTGTAATCCTGATCTACAAATTGATCTTCTAGCCACTTTGCCTCCCACCAAAGCTTATCTTTGCATAATATATTCTTCATGGGGAAAAATTTAACATTTTTTGAGCCCCTACTTATTATACAGCATGCCAAACATACAGCATCCTGTGAAGTGGGAACAGTCATTCTCATTTGTAAGTAATGAAACTGAGGTCAGCGAGGCTAAGCAGCCTACCTAAGGACACACAGCCTCTAAGCAGATCAACCTCCTGTTACATAACAAACCACTTCCAAACTCATGGTTTAAAACAACAGCTGTTTTATTATTTCTCATGATTCTGTGTTTTAGCTAGAAGGTTATGCTGCTCTGGGCTGGGGTGGCTGGGCCTGGATGGCCTAGGATAGCCTCACTTACCGATCTGGGCCTCAAGTGGGATGACGAGGACAGCTGGTCCAGGTCATCCTTAAGGAGGCTAATGTTGATTTGTTTAGATAGTGACAGCCTCTCAAGACAGTGAGAGCAGAGGCTATAAGGCCTACTGAGGTCTAGGCCCTGAACTCATAGCTACTTCCTTGTATTATGTTGATCAAAGCAAGTCACAAAGCCAGTCCAGGCTCAATGGGTGGGAAAATAGAATCTACCTCTTGATGGGAAGAGCTGTAGAGAATTGTTGGCCATTTGCACTTGAACACGTGGTCTGTGATCCACACTCTGAACTCTAGAGCCAGAGAGTCTATGTGTACATCTTGGCCTTGCTAGGTGTTATCATGATGCCTTGGGAAATGTAACTGACCTCTTCCCATCTGTTTCCTCATCTGTAAAATGAGGAGAATAGTAGGACTCTTCTAGAAGCATAGTTATGAGGACTAAATGAGTGGATATATATAATGTGCTTAGAATACTGCCTGGTACAGAGTCTGCACAAAAAGTGATGATGATTATTGTTGCTGTTAACAATCTATATGTTGTACTGGCTATCTCAATATTTGCTAATGTTTAGTATGTGCTAAGAGCTGGGGACACAAAACAAAAGAGTTGAGTGGGAAACATTTAATCCTCATTTCCCACCTCTTTATATAGCCTCCATGTTGGGTGCTTTACAGAGAGTTCTTCATTTAATTCTTATAAAAATCTAGTAGTTTAGGTGTTATTCTCCCTGGTGACAGGTAAGCTGAGGTAATAAGACATGGTCTCTTTTCTCAAAAAGCTCAGATTTCAGAGTGAAAATCTTTACCAAGAAATGGCATTTGTTAAGTTATTTCACAAGACAAAGTTGTGTATTACTAACTCACTGGGGCTCAACCGCAATTTGTCACCTCCATTAAGCAGATGAAGACCCTGGTGTGCAGAGAAGTTAAGTCTAGGAGAGGTCCACAGCTAGCAAAGAGAAGAGGTTGGACTAGGACTGGTGTTTCAGGCACTCCATTATAAGCTTTTCCATGACGTCCCAATGTCTCACTTACTTAGATCAGTAATTGTCATGTGGGGAAGAAAAAAGATGCCCAGAGATTGCTAAGAAAAACTTGGCTAGAGGAAGACAGAACAACAAAATGAAGCATAACATGGCTGCCTCTGGAACCTTCCACACCCTGGCATAACACTTACAGTTGTTTGCTGAGATCAAGTTTGGGTGGTATGCCTACTGAACAGATATGATAACATGAATGGATCATAGCCTTCTCAGAACTAAAGTCAGGGAGCCCAGGTCATAAAAGGAAACAGTTCCATGGCCAGCTTGGTCTGGCATCAGCTCATAGATGCAAAGCATTAATCAAAGACTAGGACACTCATGACTAGAAGAGCTTTTGAAAGACTGGGGATCTTCCACTTAATTTAGGGTTGCAACAGCTCCCAGTCCTGGGCTGACTGGCACATGTGGGCTCCCTTTGTACTTTGGAGGGGACTGATACATGCCATAGAAAGAGCAGAGTTGGAGTCAAAACAGACCTGGATTTTGATCCTGGTGACATGCCTATGCACTGGGCAAGGTCCTTTGCTCTGTGACTCCTTTAGATGGCTGCTGTGTGGAGTATGTGAAGTCCTGCATACAGAGTGCTGAGCATGGTGCCTCGGTACCATGGTAATGGTAAACTCTTCTTATTGGTGGTTAACTTTTCTTATTGGTGATTAACTCTTCTTATTGGTGAAGGAAGAATTGATACAATCATAGTGACGAACCCAGGCATCACCAAATCCTGCCCTGAACTCTCCCCTCCTTCTGAGGGAGTTAAACACGTGAGGAACAAAAGTGGAAAAAAATCAAAGTGCCCTTTTAGCATTCACTACTGGCACATCCTTGTTCTCACGTTCAGAAAAGCTTTGGTGGAGCACATGGTTTCAGCTTGAGGATGAAGCACAGACTTTGCATTCTCCTCTCCTCCCAAATTTCAATCTCAGAATCATTTACCTTCTGAGGGGTTTATAGGAAAAGGAAGTCAAACAAGAGAAAGAAAAAAGCTGCCCAGGTTTGGAAAGAAGGAAGAGAGGGAATAAAAAGGGACAGGAGAAAGAAAGAGGAAGAAGCAAGGGGGGAGGGGAGGAGAGGAAGAAACAGAGGGAAAGAGAGATGTTTGGGCCCACGCTCATGTGCCCAGAACCCTGCCTGGATCTGCTCGCCACACAGAGTTAGGAGGAAATGGTAGTGGTGTTTTAACACAGTGACCTGTCTATTGATAACCACGACCTATTCAATGTTCCAGATTCTTGTTATTCATTTGGCAATGCTTCTTCCCTTGACAGGGTTATGGAAGATGGTGAGCGGAGGCAGGCATTGGGAGACAAGGCTGGAGACGCACCTACCCTACGGCACCCAACACACTGTAACTATAATCACTGTCATTGCCATGGTTGCCTTTGTTATACTCCTGTGCTTCAGTGCCCCCATTACCAGTGGAAAGGAAATTGAATCATAAGGACTTCCTTTTAGCTCTGAATAAATTATAGCAATATTTCAGAAAAATGTGGATAAATAAAAACCTATGTAAATCAAAATTTATTTTCTAATGATGCACTGAGAGATAGCATGACATAAAAATAGAGCAGAGAATCCCACACGGGCATATTATTTAACCTCTCTGAGTCTTAGTTTTCTGGTCTGTAAATAAGAACTAATGATAACTATCTCCCAAATTTGGGAGAATGCATTACTGTAGAATAAAGTTTTATAGGTGCCTAAGATTCAAGACATAGTAGTTAATTGTTATTATAAATATATGGTATACAAGTTTATCATCAGTTCATACCTTCATTATGCTATTCCAGATACTCCTATTTTTCAGCTTTAAGTTTATCATTCCTTAACCACCCCAGGTCCAAGTGGAGCACTAGAGGAGAAATAGTATCAGATTCAGATTCAGTAAGAACTCGAATTGAACCTATGATCTGCCGTTTTATGGTTTTGTGACTTGGAACAAATCATCTACCTTCTCTGAACTGCTTCCTCACCTAGAGGATAATTGTGTGGCAAAACTTCTAGTTGTCAACCCCAGGATCCATCCTCTTCCTTTTTATCTGAACATGCAGCTGCCTGATTAGAAGACTACATTTCCCAGCATCCTCTGCAGCTAGCTGTGTTCACATGACTGAATCTGGGCCAGTGAGATCTTATTAGGAGGGTTCCATGCCCTTCTTTAATTTTTCCTAGTTGTTGGAAAAAGGCATAATGGCTGAAACTCAACAAACCTCTTGCCCCCTGAGGATGACTGAACAGAGAGCTAGAGAAGCCTAAGTACTGAGACAGTGTGGCTCCCGTGCCAGCCCTACAAAGACTACCTCTGCTGATCCTCATGAGTAATTAAAAATAATCCACCTATTTAAGTTAATTTTACTTTGAGTTTTCTGTCAGCTGTGGTCAAACATTTATAAGATAATGAATGTTAAAGTGGTTGGTTCATTGTAGGCCCTCAACAATTTTAGTTTCCTTCTCTTATCTTCCCAGCAATTTCATTCTTCTGACAAAGCCAGAGGGCCTTTCTTAAATTCAAATATTAAACACCAAATTCACAGATATGCTTATGTTATCCCCATTTCAAAGTCACTGATGGGGTCATGATGAAGGTCAGAGGAAACACTTCTGTAGAAGTATTTTGTACATTGTAAATCTCCACCTAAACAGGAGGCATGGAGACCTTTCTCAGTATGGCCACATCTCTGACCAGCCTTGTTCCTGTTCTCGTCTCCTGCCTAATCTCTCCTAACATCTTCTTCCAGACATCTCATTTTCTCTCTATACCAAACTGAATGCCTCATGCATAAGTCTCAACTTTTTCTACTTAAGGCAGAGAAGAATAAGCACAAACCCCAAGAATATCTGGGGACAGAGCCTGAAGCAGCCTTATAGAAAAGCCCAGAATTTCTTGGCAGCATTAGACTTTATCTCAAAAAATTAATTTCAATTTTTTTCTCCTTTACTATATACTCCTGTTTACATTTTTAAAAAATACACTATTTAAATCACTCACCCTTGAGTAACCTGTGGTTTTGAGAACTCAGATCCAGATCTGGGGAAGGAAGGCCACATTTGTCATATCTGTGCTTTTTGTGCTGTTTCTTCTGCCAGAAACGTCTTTCCCTGAACTTTCTCCTTCTTAAGCCTCCTCTGTAAACATGTTCTCAATTCCTTCAAGCAGATCGAGTCACTCTCTGGTATGTTGTACACTCCTCTACTATAGTACTTAAGAGATTATATCTGAACTGGTTTCGGGGCACATGGTATTGGAAGTGAGATGGCTACATCTCCCATTAGTCTATAACATCCTCCAGGGAAATGACTAGAATTTTGTACCATCATCACCATTATAACCACCACATACCTACGCCCAGTATGGCCTCGCACTGTGCCTAGTCCATAACAGATGCTTGTTCAAGATTAGATGCAGTGAACAAACTGGTGAATGTTCAACAAATAATTCAAAAGTAGAGATATCTTTGTGGACCTTAGACTTCAAATTTCATCCCCATGCGTCATCTAGTTTGGCTTAGGTCAATGCCGGCTGTGACCTCCTCCATGTATATGGCTTAGTACACTTCTACAATGGACCCTGAACCCTTCTACATGTACAATGGATAGATAAAAGCAACCACCTCCCACTCAAGTCAGCCCAGCCAGGAAAATCCACTGCCAATGTCCCAGTGGTCTCCGAAATGTCAATACTATGAAGGTTGACGCTAAGCTCCCCACACCCCCACATTATCAAATGCCCGTTTGCTTCATGTTTTGTCTGGTCTGTCAGCACCATTTACTGCTGAGCAGGTCCCTTATCTTTATTGATCACTTAATTTATCTTTTCTTAACTTCCCTTGCACCGTCTGGTGCCGTGTGTCCGTCTGTTGAGGCTGTCATGACTGGTTTGCTCTTGAAATAATAGGGGCAGCAGGTGGTGTGACTAAGTCGACCCTTCGCAGAATGGGGGACCATTCCCAGTCCCTGTCTCAACCTGCCAGTGTGTCTACACCCTCCCAGCTGTTCCACATTAAAGCAGTCAACTGTGACTTTACAGTCCGAGTTTTACACAACTGTTTTACAAACTGGGAAGAAGGTCTTTTGTCACAAATCCTTTGTCAGGCAGTAGAATGGGGGGAGAGAAAGCCAGTTCTGAGACTTGGTGCATTTTAATGATTATGCAGATAGATGCATACTCCTTTGCTTTGGTAAAAAGAGGTGTGGGTTGGGGGTTGGAGGCTGGCTGGGAGGAGAGAGCAAACTGACTCCTTGCTCTTGGGACAATTTAGTAAGGGGAGCAACTGCTCTTTCAACACCAGTTTCAGCTTCAAACACTACTCTGTGAAAACCTTCGTTCCTCTTGTAAAGTGAGAATAAGGGCAATTAGAGCCCTATGTCCCAGGGTCAGTACTCTGGGGGCAAGTGTTTGCAATTGAGAAAACAGCAAGAAAATTATGCCTTTGGGATTTGAAAGCCAAGTGCCTTTATGACTTAGGGCTTGTAATCACATGTGAGAAGCCATGAGACAAAGTGAAAAGAGCAGAGAGTTTTGAGTCAGACAGATCCCACCTCCAAAATTCAGTGATTTTGACATATCTCACTGTTGACAATACGGTATATTCGAATTCCTAATTCTTGGTACAGAAATCTTTGATATGACATCTATCTCTATAACCAGGGGTTGATTAATCAAGACCTTTAAATAATGAAAATCCATCTCTCTCTCTCTCTCTTCTGCTCTACAAACACACACCCACCCCTTCACTTTGATTATAAGCTAAAAGGCAAGGGAAAGACAATTTGAACTTACCATTATGGAAAGAATATATTGGCTAAGAGTCAAGAAATCTTTCATTCTTTCTTCTCAACACCAACAAGCTGATTGAGTTTATGCATAGCACTTAAGCAATGTGAGCTTAGTTAGGAATAATCAATCAGAGAAAGATAATTATCATATAGTTTCACTCATATGTGGAATATAAGAAATAATGCATAGGACAATAGGGGAAGGGGGGGGAAACTGAATGGGAAGAAATCAGAGAGGGAGACCAACCATGAGAGACTCTTGACTCTGGGAAACAAACTGAGGACTGTGGTTAGGGAGGCGGTTGGGGGGATGGAGTAACTGAGTGTTGAGCATCAAGGAGGACACATGATGTAATGAGCACTGGCTGTTATATGTAACTAATGAATCATTGAACACTATTATCAAAAATAGTGATGTACCATATGTTGTACTATATGTTGGCTAATTGAATTTAAAAACTAAAAAAAAGGGAACTATCTATTGCAGTTTATTTCTAAGGTGGGTGAATCCAGAAAGTGGACGGTAATGGTAGAGTGAGGAGAGGGTTTGTCTTTCTTTTTCCTCATTTATATATGTTTGCGAGACAGAATTTCTACTTTCTTCTAGATGTTAGAATGACAGTTAGCCCCTCCTCCTAATGACTACTCCCTAAGGTGGGAGAGGGCTAGATTCTCTGCAGTCACTTCTCTCTCCTGGGTGATGTGGGGCACTAAAGTTTGCTGACGCCTGTCCTTTTCTCTTTCTGGTTGGCTGGCCCAGAGGTCACAGGTACTATACTCTCCTTCCAGCCCTCATCTCTTAATCCTTGTGGTAAACAAATCTGGGTTAGAACCCAGGTCCCATCATTGAAAGCAGAAATACTCAAATGTGACCTGCTGACCCAAACATTTATGACCAATCCATGATAAAAAATGCAGACAATGTCATTAAGCATTTAGAAATCGGTCAATTCAACCCAAGCATGAAGCAAGTTCATTTTTCATATTAAAAACTAAATATTGATGTAGCCAAGAGGAAAATATACAGCTTTAAATGTTTATATTGGAAACAAAGTAAGATCTTTAATCAATAATCTAAGATTCCATTTATGAAATTTAAAAGAAGGGATGAAATTAAAACCAAAGCAAGCAAAGGGAAGAACACAATGAAGAGCAGAAATCAATAAAATTTTAAAAAATAGAGACAAATCAATAAAGTTAAAGTTATCCTTTGAAAAGATCAATAAAGTTGATAAACTTCTAGCCATGTTGATCACGGAAAAAAAAGAGGAAAGACACAGATTACCAACATTAGCAATGAAAGGACACCAATATAAAACCTACACAAACTAAAAGGATAATAAGATAATAAATATTATAAACATCTTTACATCAACGAATTGATAGCTTAGGAGAAATAGACAAATTCCTTGAAAGATATAAAGTAATCAAGAAGAAAAAGATAATCTTAATTGTCCTTTATTATTTTCTGAACATTCAGGCATGATACTCTCCAGCTTATATTCTAGATCCTAGATTATATTCTTTTGGTGTCCCCCACAGCTCTTCAGTGTCTTAGAAGGCACAAAGCTATCTGTTTAATAAGTGCCTTTTTAACATTTATTTTTATTTATTTATTTATTTTTCTTTCTTTTTTTTTTTTTAAAGATTTTATTTATTTATTTGATAGACAGAGATCACAAGTAGGCAGAGAGGCAGAGAGAGAGAGGAGGAAGCAGGCTGTCCGCAGAGCAGAAAGCCCGATGCGGGGCTCGATCCCACGACCCTGGGATCATGACCTGAGCCGAAGGCAGCAGCTTTAACCCACTGAGCCACCCAGGCGCCCCTGTTTATTTATTTTTCTTAAGTATCTCCAGGCCCAATATGGGGCTTGAACTCACAACCCCAAGACCAAGAGTCACATGCTCTACTGTCTGAGCCAGCTTTATTTATTAAAGCAAATGAATTTGTTATCCAAGCTATGCTATAAATAATACTTCAGGCCTAGATGGGTTCACTAGTGAATTCTACCAAACAGTTAAGAAAGAAATTTGCCAATTTCATACAAACACTTACACAAAATAGAAGGGACAAAAACATTTCCTGAGTCAGTTTATGAGGCCAGCATTATCCTGATAGCAAACTCAGAGAAAGACATTATAGGAAAAGAATTTCATGAATACAAACACAGAAATCCTTAACAAAATTTTGTCAGATTGAATCCATCAATATATAAAAGATTATACATCATGATCAAATAGAGTTTATCCCCAAAATGCAAGGTTGATTCAATATTTGAAAGCTAGCCAGTCATGCCAGTGAACTAAAAACAAAATGCTCTGTGCTCATATTATAGATGCAAAAAAAAAAAAAAGTACTTGACAAAATCCAATATCCATTCATGATATGATAACATTTTCAGCAAGCCAGGAATAGGAAGGAATTTCCTCAACCTTATAGAGACCACTTATGAAAACCTATGACTAACATTGTACTTAGTGGTAAGAAAGGGGATACTCTTCTCACTAAAATCAAGGAGGCAAGGATGTTTTTGCTCCATTATACTGGAGATTATAACCAGTGCAAAGATGCAAGAAAAAGAAATAAAATAATTGTAAAGGAAGAAATAAAACTCTTTATTTGCAGACAACATGATCATCTAGTAGAAAATCCACATAATCTATTTTTAATGGTCCTAGAAGTAATAAGTGACTTTAGCAAGGTTTAATATGCAACTCAATTTACAAAAGCAATTATATCTATTTATTAGCAATGGACAATCAGAAATTAAAATTCTAAATCCCACTTGTGATAGCATCAAAAAAACATGAAAAAAATAAAATAAATCTAACCAAATACATTTAAGATTTATGTGGTGAAAACTATAAAACACTGATAAGAGGAATTAAATACCTACATAAATGCATATACCATGTTCATGGATTATAAGACTCAATACCAGGAAGGTGTCAGCTCTGCTTAAATTAATCTATAGATTTAAATAAATCTCAGTCAAAGGGGCACCTGGGTGGCTCAGAGGGTTAAGCCTCTGCCTTTGGCTTAGGTCATGATCCCAGGGTCCTGGGATCCAGCCCGCTTCAGGCTCTCTGCTCAGCAGGGAGCCTGCCTCTCCCTCTCTCTACCTGTTTCTCTGCCTACTTGTGATCTCTGTCAAACAAATAAATAAAATCTTTTAAAAAAAATCTCAATCAAAATACCAGCAGGATACTTTACATAAAATATAAATCAAAAGCTTATTCTAAAATAATATAGAAAATCTAGCACCTAAAGTAGCCAAAACAACTTTGAAAAAATAGAATGTCCACTGATTTTGAGGAACCCTTGTGCACTGTTGTTACAGCCACTGAAGGTTCCTTTTTTTTTTTTTAAGGCTTTATTTATTTATTTGTCAGAGAGAGTGAGCACAGGCAGACAGAGTGGGAGGCAGAGGCAGAGGGAGAAGCAGGCTCCCTGCTGAGCAAGGAGCCCGACACAGGACTCGATCCCAGGATGCTGGGATCATGACCTGAGCCGAAGGCAGCTGCTTAACCAACTGAGCCACCCAGGCGTCCCACTGAAGGTTCCTTAAAATATTAAAAATAGAAATATCATATGACCCAATAATTCCACTATTGAATATTTACTCAAAGAAAATGAAAACACTAATTTGAAAAGATAAATGCACCCCTATATTTATTGTAGCATTATTTACAATAGCCAAGATATGGAAGCAGACCAAATGTCCATCAATAGATGAATAGAAAAGGAAAACATGGTTCTTATATAAACGCTGGAATATTATGCAACCATAAAGAAGGATAAGATCGAGTCATCTGAAATAACATGGATGGACCTAAAGGGTATTATGCTAAGTGAAATAAGTCAGACTGAGAAAGACAAATAACATACGATCCCATTTATAAGTGGGATCTAAAAACAAATAAGCAAATGAATAAACAACAACAATAACAACAACAAAAGCAGAATCAGACCTAAATACAAAGAACAATCTGATGGTTATCAGAGGGAGGCCGGTGGGAGAATGGGCAAAATAGGTGAAGGGTGAGGGAGATACAGCTTTCATGTTATGGAATAAATAAGTCACAAGAATACAAGGTGCAATATAAGGAATACAGTCAATGATATTGTAATAAGGATGTAATGGGACAGATGGTAGCTACACTTGAGATGAACACAACTTAATGTATAAACTTGTTAAGTCACTATGTTGTACACCTGAAACTGAAATTGTATGTCACCTATACTTAAAAGAAAAACTTACTATAATGCTACACTAATAAAGATAGTGAGATAGTAAAGTAAATATAGATATATAGATCAAACAGAATAGAGGATCTACAAATTTGCCGCAGACATAGCCAACTGATTTTTCACAAAACTGTCCAGGTTATTTAATGGGGAAAATGTAGTCTTTTCAGTAAATGGTGCTGGAAATAAATGGAACGTTCATATGCCAAAAAAATTAAAGTAAAATAAAATCTCAATTTTTACTCACCACATAAACAAAAGTTAACCCAAAATGGTCGTAGATGTAAATGTAAAGACTAAAACTATAAAACCCCTAGAATAAAACATGGGAAAATATCTTTATGATTTTATACTAAGCAAATATTTCTTAAATTTAAGACACAAAAACCATGAATCATGACAGAAAAAAAACTGATTAAATGGAGTTAATAAAACTTTTAAATTTATGTTCTTTAAATGCCATAACTAGAGGCACCTGGATGACTCAGTGGGTTAAGCCTCTGCCTTCAGCTCAGGTCATGATCCCAGAGTCTGTGATCAAGCCCCACATTGGGCTCTCTGCTCAGCAGGGAGACTGCTTCCCCCCCACCCTCTACCTGCCTCTCTGCCTACTTGTGATCTCTGTCAAATAAGTAAATAAACTAGAAAAATTAAAAAAATCAAACCACAGAGAGAAAATATTTGCAAATAATTTGATGAAGGACTTACATTCAGAACATCTAAAAACTCTTTATAACTCAATAATAGGAAAAGATTTTTGGTTAGAAAACTATTTGAACATACATGTCACCAAAGAAGAAATGTGAATGACCAATAAGCACATGTATGCTAACATCATTAGTTACTAAGGAAATGCAAGTTAAAATGACAATGGGATACCACTTGTTAGAATGGCTAAAAGAAAACAAAGCCGACTGTAGGAAGTGCAAGTGAGGATGTAGAGCAAATGGAACTCTCATACATTGCTGGTGAATATACACAACAGTGTAGTCACTTTGGAAAATAATTTGACAGCTTCATATAAAGGTAAGATTTCTGCTTACCATATGACCCAGTAATTTCACTCTAAGCTATTTACCCAAGAGGAAGGAAGACTCACATACCAATAAAACCTGTAGTGACTGGTGCTGGCAACTTCATCCATAGTCACTAAAAATCAGAAATAACCCATATAGTTTATCAACCGGTGAATGGATAAACAAAGTTTGTTAAATTCAACCACTCAATTTTAAAACTCTACTCAGCAATGAAAATGAATTAATTACTGATGCATAAAATAACATGATAAATCTCAAAAGCGTCATGCCGAGTCAAAGAAGTCACACACAAAGGCTCCATGCTATATGGTTCCATGTATATGAAATTTTATTACTTGTTTTATTGTTGTTTCTGGAGATTTTCTACTTTTTTCTTATCTTTGTCACTTTTGTTCTTTCCTTTCCACTCAGAGTCCCCTTTAATATTTATATGACTTTTTGAAACAATATGAAATTCTTTGCAAATTTGTGTGTCATTCTTGCTCAGGGGCCAAGCTAATTTTCCTATTTCATTCCAATTTTAGTATATGCGCTGTCCAAACAAGCACTATATGATATTTCTTTTTTTTTTTTAAGATTTTATTTATTTATTTGAGAGAGAGAGCATGAGAGGAGAGAGGTCAGAGGGAGAAGCAGACTCCCTGCCAAGCAGGGAGCCCGATGTGGGACTCGATCCCGGGACTCCAGGATCGTGACCTGAGCCGAAGGCAGTCGTCCAACCAACTGAGCCACCCAGGCGCCCCATATGATATTTCTTAAAAAGGCAAAGGGATCAGAGTTGCCAAGAGCTAGCATGAGGTAACATTTTAGGGATAATCAGACTATTTTATATCTTGAGTGGTTGGTGGTTACATATCACAAAACCCATTGAGCTATACATCTACAAAAGGTGAATTTTAAAAATGTTTGAATGAATTGGGATGTCTGGGTGGCTCAGTTGGCTAAACCACTGCCTTCATCTCAGGTCACGATCCCAGGGTCCTCGGATCAAGTCCCGCATTGGGCTCCTTGCTCAGCAGGGAACCTGTTTCTCTCTCTGGCTCTGCCTGCCACTCTGCTTGCTTGTGCGCACTCTTTTCCTCTGACAAATAAATAAACAAACAAGCAAATAAATAAAATCTTTAAAAAATGTTTGAGGGACGCCTGGTGGCTCAGAGGGTTAAGCCTCTGCCTTCGGCTCAGGTCATGATCTCAGGGTCCTGGTATCGAGTCCCGCATCCGGTTCTCTGCTCGGCAGGGAGCCTAATTCCCCACCCCCTCTCTCTGCCTGCCTCTCTGCCTACTTGTGATCTCTCTCTGTGTCAAATAAATAAATAAAATCTTTAAAAATATGAATGTACACACAATAGTACAATTGCATCCTTTACAACTATTAAAATGACATTGTAGGAAATACATACATATATATTTGTATCTATGTATATATATATACAATTTTTTTTTCAGAGAAGAAATTGGGGAGGACAAAGAGAGAGGGAGAGAAACTTAAGCAGCCTCCATGTCCATCAAGGAGCCTGACACAGGGCTCGGTATCACAACCCTGAGATCATGACCTAAGCTGAAATCAAGTGAGACATTTAAATGCCTGAGCCATGCAGGCACCATTATTTGGGCATATTTTTAATAGAGTGATGTAGTATACCCAAATAGGATTCATTTTAAAATTTCTAAAATGATTCAACATAAAATAATCTATTTTTTCACAGACTAATCTATTAACATCCATTCCTGATTTTTAAAAACCTCAATAAACAAGAAAAGTAATAATATAACTTACTATGCTACCAAAATATAACATTATGCAGAATTACCTGAAATTCTCAGCCAAAATTCTTCTAAGTAATAAAATACTAGAAAAAGAAATGAAATGAAAAATCAGAAAAGTAGAGACAGTTATAATTATTTATAGATTATATAATTTGCCATATGGAAAAACCAAGAAAATAAAGACAAGGAAATCCTGTTATATGTTTCAGCATAGATGAACCTTGGGAACACTATGCTAAGGGAAATAAAGTAGTTATGAAAAGATAAAAACTGTGTTCTCCTGCTTATTTGAAGCATCTAAAGTAGTTAGACCAATAAAAAGAGAAATTACAAATAAGGGGCTAGGAAAGGGGAAAAGGGACTTGTTATTCAACAGATATAGAGTTTCAGTTTTGCAAGGTGAGAAGTCTATAGATCTTGTTACACAACAATATGCATATAATTAACACTGCTGTATTATATACTTAAAATGGTTAAAATTATAAATTTTATCTTAAGAGTTTTTTAACCAATATAAAAAGTACTACTGGAACTAATTACACTATTTATGTATTATTGAACAATAATTTATGAATAGAATGCTACAGAAAAGTAGCAACCAATTGGAAATTATCATGGAAAAATAGGTGCCAATAGTAATAACAAGAAGAATGATATAATACCTTGGATGAAGCAAAACTTGCAGAACTTATTTATTTATTTTTATTTATTTATTTGAGAGAGAGAAAGCACAAGCAGTGGGAGGGGCAGAAGGAAAAGCATGCAGGACTTGATCCTAGGCCCCTGGGATCATCATATGAGCCAAAGGCAGATGCTTAACTGAATGAGCCACCCAGGCACCCAAACTTATTAAAATAACTATAATTTTCTAGATATGTCTAGCAAAATTTTTCTAGATATGTCTCCTTAGGCAAGGGAAATAAAAGCAAAAATAAACTATTTTCAGCTACAACTTTTTAAAAAAATTTTATTTATTTGACAGAGAGAGATCACAAGTAGGCAGAGAGGCAGGCAGAGAGAGAGAGAGGGAAGCAGGCAGAGAGAAAGAGAGAGGAGGAAATAGGCTCCCTGCCAAGCAGAGAGCCAGATGCAGGGCTCAATCCCAGGACCCTGATATCATGACCCGAGAGGAAGGCAGAGGTTTAACCCACTGAGCCACCCAGGTGCCCCTCTAAAAATAAACCATTTTCAAAATAAAAAGCTTCTGCACAGAGAAGAAAACAACAAACAAAATTAAAAGGCAACCAGCTGAATGGGAGAAGATATCTGCAAATGACATATCCAATAAAGGGTTAGTATACAAATATATAAAGAATTTATATAAATCAACACCCAGAAACAAAGAATCCAATTAAAATTTGGGAAGAAGAAGACTCTTAGTGTCACAAAACAAACTGAGGGGGGCTGGGGGGGGAGGTGTATAGGGAGAGGGTGGTGGGGTTATGGATATTGGGGAGGGTATGTGTTATGGTAAGTGCTGTGAAGTGTATAAACCTGGGGATTCACAGACCTATACCTCTGAGTCTAATAATATATTATATGTTTATAAAAAATAATAAATAAAATGAAATTTTTTTTAAAAATGGGAAGAAATGAACAGACATTTCTCCAAAGATATGCAGATGTCCAAGAGACATATGAAAAGTGACTTAATATCTCATCAGGGAAATGCAAATCAAAACTACAATGAGATATCACCTCAAACCTGTCAGAATGACTAAATTCAACAACACAAGAAACAAGAGTTGCTGAGGATGTGGAGAAAAAGGAACCCTCTGGCACTGTTGGTGGGAATGCCAACTGGTGTAGCCACTGTGGAAAACAGTATGGAGGTTCCTCAAAAAGTTCAAGAAATAGAACTATCTTATGATCCAGTAACCATGCTATTGAGTATTTACCTCCAAAATACAAAAACACTAATTCAAAGGCATATATGCACCTCTATGTTTATAACAGCATTATTTATGATAGCCAAATTATGGAAGCAGCCCAAGTGTCCATTGATAGATGAATGGATAAAGAAGATGTGATACACACACACACACACACACACACACACACACAGAGGAATATTACTCAACCATAAAAAGAATGAACTCCTGCCCTTTGCAATGACATGGATGGAGCTAGAGAGTGCAATGTTAAGTGAAGTAAATTAATCAGAAAAAGACAAATACCACACAATTTCACTGAAATATGTAATTTAAGAAACAACAAAAGAACAGAGAGAGACAAACCAAGAAATAAACTCTTAACTATAGAGAACAAACTGATGGTTACCAGAGGGGAGGAGGGTGCAGGGATGGGTTAAATAGGTAATGGGTATTAAGGAGGACACTTGTCATGAGCACCAGATGTTGTATGTAAGTGATGAATTACTAAATTCTTTACCTGAGACTAATAGAACACTGTATGTTAACTATATTGGAATTAAAATACAATAAACAAAACAACTACAGAACTTTACTGAAGAACATAAATGAAAACTTGAGTAAATGGTGAGACATGGTATGTTCTTCAATGATAAGGCTGATTATTTTAAAGATGCAAATTCTTCTCAGGTAAATCTGTAATTTAATGAAATTTCAATAAATTTTCCAACTGCACATTTTAAAACTCAAACGTAATTTTAAGTACATCCAGAACATAAGGTCTGAGAATAGTCTAGAATATTTTTTAGAAGTATTATAAGCAGTGTAAAGGACACAGAAGTAGTTGTCCTAGATATTAAATATTAGAACATATTATAAAACAATAGTAATTAAAACAGTGTGGCACTGTGCATTTTTGTTTTCAGAAAAGAGAGGAAATTTTTTGGAACACAATGATGGTAAGTTCAGAAACATCCTTTTTTTATAATGAACCTGATATGTGATTCAAAATGTTGAGGAAAAGATCTAAGGCCCATTATCAAGTAGAGGTGGGACAACTGGCCCATCATTTGGGGGGGAAAATGCTAAATCCTTATTCTTTGTGACACATCCAAATAAATTCCAAATGCTCTATTTATTTAAATGTAAAAGATAAATATCCAACTAATCATAGAGTGGAAGAGGACTTGACAAGGTTGAGTTCTGAATAGGTCTATAAGGAAATGTTGACAAGTTAGAACAAAGTTAAAACTTCAATGAAGAAAATATTAGGAACATAACGAAAAGAAACAAATGACAACAGAAAACACATTTGCATTACGGTAGATCATCAAAAGAAAAAAAAAACTTCTTACAAATAAATGAGATGAACATTTAACTAGAGATACAGGCCATGGCTAAAAGGAGAAAACCATAATATAATTCATAGAAATAGGAAATGCACATCAGAAAAGATATCCAACCTCCTAGTAATCAAATAAATCCAACTTAAAATTGGAATTTGGGGCACCTGGGTGGCTTAGTTGATTAAGTGTCCAACTCATGGTTTCAGCTCAGGTCATGATCTCGGAGCCATGAGGTGGAGCCCCATGACGGGCTCCACAGTCAGCATGGAGTCTGCTTGAGATTTTCTCTCTCTCTCTCTCTCAAATAAATAAATAAATCTTTTTAAAACATCTTAAAAGAAAATTAGAATTTGTTTTAATTTTAAAAATATTACCTGCAGTGTTCATCTTTATTATGCCGATGGTACATATGAACTTATACCACTTTACCAGGAAATCTGATAATGCCGTCTAAAAACTCAGAAATATTTGTGTCTTTTGACTCAGAAATTTCCCTGAAAAAAATTTATATTAAAGAAAACATTAGGGGTGCCTGGGTGGTTCAGTGGGTTAAGCCTCTGCCTTCGACACAGGTCATGGTCTCAGGGTCCTGGGATTGAACCCCGCATCAGGCTCTCTGCTCAGCAGGGAGCCTGCTTCCCCCCCCCCCCGCCTTCCTCTCTGCCTACTTGTGATCTCTGTCTTTCAAATAAGTAAATAAAATCTAAAAAAAAAAAATGGTTCAAGAGTGCAATCTGCAAGGATGTTCAATAGAGCACTGTTCATAAGTTTAAAAACTTGGAAACAGCTGAAATAGATTGGTTTTAAAAATGTTTGAATGTACACAAAACTGCATCCTTTGCAACTTATTAAAATAACATTGTAGGAAAATATTTAATACCATAGAAAGCTGCTTAAGGAGAAAAGTAGATGCAGTATGATCTCATTTGGTAAATTAAGAAAAAAATACAAAGAGTGGAATATACAAGTCAAAATGTTAATAATGACTTTTCTCTTTTGTACCCTATATTATCTAAATTCTCTAAGGTGAAAAATTCCATTTAAAAATGATCTATTGCTGGGGCGCCTGGGTGGCTCAGTGGGTTAAGCCGCTGCCTTCGGCTCAGGTCATGATCTCAGGGTCCTGGGATAGAGTCCCGCATCGGGATCTCTGCTCAGCAGGGAGCCTGCTTCCCTCTCTCTCTCTCTGCCTGCCTCTCTGCCTACTTGTGATCTCTCTCTGTCAAATAAATAAATAAAATCTTTAAAAAAAAATGATCTATTGCTTATTTTGCTCATGTTGTCCTTATGTTGCAGAGTAAATCTAACCACCTCCATACATATGTGATCCTGAATGTCAAGCTTGGGCCATTTTTATCATATCATATTCTAATTATTTATTTAAATGCCTATCTCTAGCAGACCATGATGTCTTTCAGACTTATTCACCTTCAGTATGTAATACAATAGTCCTTACATGTGATGGATATATATTTAAATTTGAAAAAAAAATGATGCTTCACCAAATAAGAGATGGGGTGACAAATAAACACATGTCAAGATGCTCACTTTCAATAGTTATTTAAAGAAATATAAATTAAAACCACAATGAGATACCATTTCATACCCATTAGAACAACTGAAGATTTTTTTTTAAATGACAATACAGAGTTCTAGTGAGCAATGAACTCTCAGATATCACTGATAGGAATGCAAAATGGGAAGCTACTTTGGAAAACTTTGGCAGTTTCTTAGAAGGCTGACTACACAACTCGCATAAGACACAGCAACCCCAAGTGTTTACTCAAGAGATACGGAAACATGTGTCTTGCATCCAAATGCTTATAGCAATTTTATCCATAATTAACCAAAACTAGAGACAACTCAGTGGTCCCTGCATTGACACATGGATAAATAAATTGTACTACGTCCCATACAATGGAGCACTCCTCAGCAGTGGAAAGGAATAAATAATGGATACAGGCACCAACACAGCTGAATCGCAAAAGCAGCAAGTTAAATGAAAGGAGCTAGACGTGCATGGCTACATCATACACGGTTTTATTTATATGTCATTTGGGAGAGGAAAAATCACAGTATCAGAAACCACGTCAGTGGTTGCCAAGGAGGAAGTAGTAAGAGGGGTTTAATTGCAAGGGAGCTTTCTGGGATGATGAAATATTCTATCTCTTGATTGGTCCCATAACTGTACACCTTTATTCTTACCAGACTGTGTACCTAAAAAAGTGTGAATTCCGCTGTACGTAAATTATACTTCAATAAATTTGACTTATAAAAACTATTCATATACACAATGTGTACTCAAAGTATGCATATAGGCATTAAATGTGGGGAATTGCTCTTTTACTTACCACTTTTTATTTTATTATGATTTAGGAATGGCAAAAAGTCATGAGTGTACTAGTAATTTTATATACTAATTGTCTATAGGCACCCTTTTGGTGAACTATATATTCAGTTTTGTAATTCTTCTACCTCTGTTGTTTAATTACATTAATGGAAACATAATTTTATACCTAATAAACACCTCAATTTCTGTTTTATATGTCTTTGCATTCTTCATTTCATTTGCCTAGTATTTCATTGCTACTGCATTTGATACATTTAGAGGTCAGTAATAGATTGGGAATAAAAAAAAGAAAAACTGGTTCTTCAGTACAGATAGTTCTAGAAGCACCATTCCGGAGGCCATGAGTGTAGAGCCCCAGCCCCTTCCCGTGTCTGTGTGTGCTGTTTCCCTTGTAACTGGTTTGGATCACTTTCCGTCTTGCAGAGCCGATCTCTTTTTTTTTTTTTTTTTAAAGATTTTATTTATTTATTTGACACAGAGAGAGAGAGATCACAATTAGGCAGAGATAGAGGGGGAAGCAGGCTCCCTGCTGAGCAGAGAGCCTGATGCGGGGCTGGATCCCAGGACCCTGAGATCATGACCTGAGCCAAAGGCAGAGGCTTAACCCACTGAGCCACCCAGGCACCCCAAGCCAATCTCCTGTTTACAAGCAGGTAACAATCTTAGAAATTCCACTTGGTCTCCAGTATGAGATTATTTTCCAATGCAGCTCTACCTACAGTCTATGACTAATTCTCAACTCTTTCTGAAATTGGCACTTGATGATGGAGGGAATGATTGGACACATCAAAACTTTAACATGAAGATCCTTCCAGTTTTAAAACCCGGAGATCCTACCAATCTCTACCAAGTAAATAAATTTATTTATTTAAAACAAACAAATAAACAATGCTCGGGTTTTTTGCCAGTGTCAATGCACAGAGAAACCTCCTTACCCTAGTCCTTTTCACCAATCCTGGCCACTTCCCTTCAACCTAGCCAATGGTTACAGAAACCTCTTCTTTATCAGGTCCCTACTCATGGAATAAGTCTATAACAGGGAAGATGAACTAAAATCTGTGCCCTCCAAGAATGTATAGCTTATCTTATGATAAGAATTGTTTATCAAAATGGTGATTTCAAAGCCAGTAAGGTGAGTAGTTATCAAGAAACATTCAGTTGGGTTTTCTTCCCTACGTAATTAGATAATTAGCTTGAGTTTTATAAACTTCCGTTCTCCCATTGTCTTGGGCTTTGTTTAAAATAGTTCTGTATTTACTTATATACTTAGAGGTTTTTCAGTTGAGTTAATAGACACAGCATTAATTTCCTCTGGTTTGTTGATATGTTCAAGTATTGGAAGATAAGGTGTATATAGAGATCCCCATTTCCAATCTATTTCTCTGCTGAAATGTGAAGGCCAGGACCTTAAGCAATAATGATCTAAATGATTTTCATTTTGAAATTAATTGTTTAAGCCCAAACACCAATTAAAAAAAACCTTCTTTCTGGAATTTTTTATGAAAAGTTCCGACTTTCCTGATAAGCCCCCCTATCTGTATATCACAAAATGGGATTTATGTAATTTATCATCTTTCCCTTTGGTTTAAGCCAAATATTATATCTCTGGTTTATAATTACTTAATCCTTCCTTTACATGATTTTTAAAAAAAATCTGTCTTGCAACTTTATTTAAGCTATCTCAGAACTTCTGTTATACAGCACTCAAAAGTAGAATGATTAAATTAATAATGTCAGTTTAAGAATGGGTTCTATTAGGTCTTTCCTTTCTTTGCACTACTATTTTGTTTAATTACTTATCTCTCAAGGACTTTCAAGAGCCTAAATGTATTACTTTTAATGAAATCCTATAATGGTATATAATCAGGTACAAACATTTATTACATTAAAATTGGATATTGCTTATTATTTCCCTCCTAATGAGATCAAGGATGACTTATTAGGTTTCTGGGGGGGGGGGCTGGGGGGGGAAAGATAATTTTTTTAAAAAGAAAAACAAAAAACTTCATAAGTAACTAAAACCAGGTAGTGGGGAATTCTATTCCCCAAGAAAATCCTAGGTAAAAATTCAAAATTAGGCTTTAAGAAAAAAATTCAAAATAATATACAAGGTATGTTGGCAACATAAATAACAAGCAACATGTTTTCTTAAGCACAGCATCAAAAATTTAAAAATTTTAACCTATAACCAAACTCTGAGCTTCAGGTTTACCATGGAATACAAGCTTCATCAAAGATGACCCTATTTATATCTCTTATACCTCCTGCATCAGTAGTGAAACAATGTGAGCAAGCAGCTGAAATGCTTGCCATCACACCCTGAAAGTTGGACTTTTTCTAAAAATCTTCATTTTAAAAGTTCTCCAGTTGGTGTTATTTACTGTGGTCAGGCGATCAAATAGCAGGGTCTCTCACCTCAGGGACCCAGGGCGTAAATTAGAGAGAAAGCACAAGTGAACAGAGTTTGGTGGTCATTTGAGACCCTGATGGACATTTGTCTACCTCACAAAAGCCTCTGTACAATTGGGCTCAATTTGTCACAACTGACAGTTTCTCCTCTAAAGAGGCCCAGATCTGGAGTGGCACAGATGTTATAGTTTTTCTCTTTCCTCCCTTTGACACAGGGACGAAATTCACCCAGCAGAGTTAATCCTTCCAAGCAGTCTGCACAGCCCCAAACAGGCACCTTTTCTCTTTTCTTCCTTTATCCCTGAAGTTCTGATCAGTCCCCTTAGGAGGAGATAAGCCGCCCCCCTGCCACGGCCAGTCCGGAGCAGCAAGAGACCTACAGGGACACAATCATCTCAGGAACCACTAGAAGGGGGTGACAAAATGCCAGCTGAGAGAACTTCCCTATAGAAGTCTCTGACCTTCTGGAAGGCAGAGCCCAGCCTATCCATTGCTGTGTCTCCTACCACAAATGCCCAACTTGGTTGATCTCAGAATAGGCCATCCATAAATGTTACATGAAACTGACCGAGGAATTTGACATGTCACCTTATATGTCAATGAGCCCATCTCAAATTTCCCTCACACTAGTTTCAAAGAAAGCCCAAGGTGTAATCAGGCATCTACAGCAGGGTCATAAGAAGGTACAACTGCAGTTGTTTCTGGTAGCAAAACTCAACAAATGCCTGTGGTTTTTGTTCCCAGAAAAATGACCCAGGAAAACAAAAATGGTTGTGTAGGCACCTTGCAGTGAGTACAGTTTCCAAATAATTGTCTTAAGTGTAATTGAATCTGTCCTTTAACAACTCACAAATTATCTCCTGACAACTTGAAATAATAGACCTTTTTGTTAAAAGGAGAAAGCTTATGGAGACCAAAGGTTAAACAGGTCTTTTCATCATGATAAATCACTGGTTAATGAGGTCACTATTGTTGGGTATTATGGCCATTCCCTTTAATGCCATTACCTCCTGGTTGTAAAGCTGACACTACTAATGGTCTTCATTCTTTGAACTTCTCCACAATATTGACTGGCTTCTTGGAGCAGATGTTCCTTGGATGAGATTGCAAGAGGGACCACAATTCTTAATCATAGAAAGAGTTTCAGGCAACCTTATGGAATCCAGGCGGTCTAGGTATTTGCAGAAAGGCAATAAGATGTAGCAGGAAAAAAACAAGGACACAGCTTTAATTCTGGGATAATAACATCAATGTGCCATGAGGACCTGAGGCAATGTAATGTGGTAACTAGCACCGAGAGCTTAATACATGCTCATTAATTAGAAGTAAGGTGACAAGTGCAATTAATATTTGTTTCGCTCCTTAATCATCACAATAGCATACGCCGTCTCACTTACCCTTATGAAAGTCCTGGAAGTTGCATACATTGCCACCACTTTTAGATAAAGAGGCTGAGATCCCGTAGAGAAATTATTTCCCTTGGTCCTGCAGATACCAGATGATAAGGAATACGAACTTCATGCTCTCCCACACGGCCATGGCCGCCAGGAGAAGAAACTAACCAGTTATGCCCCAGACTATGCAGTATCAACAGCTACTCCAAAGAGTTCCTTTACAAATGCCAAGTGCACAAGAGAGTAGTTCTTCCTTTGCATTTGATGAATGAGCAGAAATACAACTATCTAATTTTCACAACAGAAAGATTTTAGAGATCAGTGATGTAGGGAACACAGGCAGGCAGCTTAGCAACACTTGAAGCCAGGCGACAATGAATGTACCATCAATGTCAAATCTGTAGCAGCATTCTAGGGGCAGAATGGCTTCCCGGGCACATGTGCAATTTTTGAATCACAAAGATTCCTTTCCTTGTTGTTGTTGTTATTGTTGTGTTGTATTGTTTTGCTTTATTTTGTTTACCCGGGTCAAAGAATGAAAACATGAGTGAATAATCCAGATATGTTGCTAATATGAAGTCAAATACGTGTGATACCTTCCAAAGCCACACATCATTAGTATTGTGTAGACGAGAGATACAGAATTTTGGCATGAATTAGACATCCTATCCAACAACTACTGTCCACTGCCTTTGTTAGAGGAAACAGCAGCAATGCAGTTGTGGTCAGCTGAGGGCTAGTAGGCACTTGAAAAATTTGAGTTAAACTGAAAAATATTTCTATGAATTTATACCATCTTTGCTTCATCAAAACTGGAAGCACTGAAAGAATTTAAATGCTTTACTCTTTGGGTTGCTAATAAAGAACTTTTCTCCTAGGGGAATGAATGTGGAATCACCAATGCTTGCTGCCTTTTCTCCCCTCGTAAGTAATCGTATCCACAGCTTTAAGCAACCTTTGTTACCTCAACCCCGAGTCCAGCCAAAACAGCGTGGGTTTGCGTTGCTCTTGAGAGGACACTAAAGATTCAGAGACGGGGGCGGATAAAAGCAATTTTTAAAAAGGGAGAAGCAACAGAACCATCTGTATTCAGCATACTGGACTCTCACTAAAGACGGGGACTCTCTTTTATTCACTTTTCTACCCAGCAGACAGAAAGCATTTGATACATGTCTACCAAATTAATTAAATAAATACATCAAGATACAAATGCATGAATGAAAACTTCGCAGATACACTTTAGATAAGAGCTTAATTACTTTAGACTTTCTTTTCTAAAGCTGGCTCCCTTCAAGTACTTAATTTGTTACCACAATATCCATGGGTCAGTTAGGTGGGGAATCATCTTGTCTATGTTGACAGATGAAGAAATGGGTCCACAGAGCAGGGAGCAAGTGACATAAGAGTAAAATATTAACTTCAACAAGACTTCGCTCTATTTTTTTTTTTTAATTGTGAAAGGGAAACCATCCAAAGGTAAACTGATCAAGTTAATGCAAGAGACAGTCTTGGTTGGGCATATGCTTGCAAAGAGGAAAGAGGTTTCCGTTCTAGGAAAAAGAGTTAAAATCTTCCCTTTTGCACAACAAAGAATGGAACATGGTATTGAAACATTGAGTTAATCTCCCAAGTGCTTTGTCTCTGCACCACCAAAGACACCGAAAAGGGGGGAAAAGCTGGATGTCTGGACTCTCATATCAAAGCCCTAATAATTAGCTCTTTTTCACTTTTTTTGAGAACACAACCCTGGAACCACAGGGGGGATTAGGCAAATGTTAATTAGTAGGGCTTAATGTCCAAACCAACGCTCAGACCAGGCCTTTTCAGCGTTCAGATGAAATCTGAAAAAAAGTCAGGAACACTTTGCAATGTTTCAAAATATATGAATATTAAGTCCTGTATTGGTAAAATGGATATCCTGCTTAATTTCATTTTTCACCCCATTTAGGTATCACAGAGAATCTAAATTGGAGATTAAACCCCATTCTTTTCCTCTCAGGGTTTGTAGAGGCTCAGTCTCTAATTAACTTAAATAAGTGATTCCAAGAACCTCTGAACAAGTCAGTAGACAGAGACATGCTGGGAGGCTGGCAATTTACATTTTGCTTGAACTCAACAATAATCCTGTAGGGTGTTAGGTTTGGCTGGTAGAATTACTCCTATTTTAGATGAAGGAACTGAGGCTCACAGGTAAAATGAGGCTAGGACGTAACAACTACTAAAGAAAGACCCTTGCCTCTCTGCTTCAATGATTATGGGACTTCTCTCAACAGCTCAGTTTGGTGGTCAGCAGAATGGGGTTTCCAATATCTGCCGCTCATTAAAGGGCCTCCATCTAATCTGTGTGATAGTATGGAGGGGCCAGGTAGCTTCAGCTATAACTCCAGGGGTGATCAGCTCACAGGTTGTCAAGAGAGCACTACCCACGAGTGGTGAGCTAACGCTATCTCAGAAAAGATATACTCCAGAAAAGGCCAAGTCATTCTTGATCAATAATTCACACTTTGCTAACTAGCATAGGGGGAGTCAAACAGGGGGACCCTAGCAGTGGAACAAACTTCCTGTTAAACAGTATTATAAATGTTAGGAAATCAGCTTTCATTGGTAAAGTGAGAGGCAATCAAGTTTCAGGGATGGGCTAAAACAGGCTACGGTTAGGGTTCCATCCCATGCTTATGTGAACATGGTATAAGAACCTACTGAGGCTATATTCTGAACCCCAAAGGAATGCACCCATGGCTTGACCTCTAATTGGTCCT
>RCUC01156881.1:0-20416 GCA_003697995.1 Taxidea taxus jeffersonii | reverse complement strand
AAACTGGGGTCAAAATAGCAAAAAATAAGGTACCTCAAAGTACCAATTAGACCTGAGGTCAAATCCTAAATAATTACTTTAGCCTAACAGCATAGATAACCATTCTTCATATTTATAATAAGGATAACAATAGCAATAATAGATGTAGTCATCACTTACTGATCACTACCCATATGACAGGCAATGAGTTAACCACTTTATATCCCTTCTTTCATCTAATCCCCATCCCAATCCCATGGAATATAGACATCATTATTTCCAATGAGAATCAGAGAGATGAAGTAATTTGCCCAAATTTATCGTCAAGTTATTGGACCAAAAATTGAAATCTGAAGTTTTTATTCATTATATTTCAAAGGGTGTTGTGAGGATTAAATCTAAATTAAAATTTAAATTTTAATTGCAAAGTGCCAGCTCTCAGGACATGCTCCTTGGTAGTTTGTGTCCCTTCCTGTCCATATTCACAATCTTTGTGTCATCCTTCACAGGGGAGGGACAGTAAAGCTTAATCGTCCAGGGCCCACTCTCAAACCATCTGAGGTAGAGAGGCGGAGGGGAGGCCAGAAGATCCCCAGTGCCATCCCTTCCTGTTTCAGCTAGAAAACTCAGAATCTAGGAGGTATAGGGAAAGGGGTCTCCGGCTTTCCTGTGAGAACTGGAGCATCCAGTTTTGTTCTCCGTAGATTTTCCCCTTTGAAAGGACGGGGCCGGACTGCATGGAACTGTGGCAAAGAGCACGTGTCCCACAAGTTATTTAACTTCTCAGATCCCACCCCATCCTCAAAATGCGTGGTAATGATTGTAATGCAGTTTACAAAGTTGCTTAACCGAACTAAATAATTTCACTAAATGTGCTTAGCAGAGTGCCTAGGACATGGCAAGCATTCAATAAATGTTAGTTATTATTTTTATTGCCATTATTTTTATTATTCCAACCCCAACAACATTCGAGGTGCCTCTATTAAGCCAGGGGGTCGCGTTGTGAATGACTTGAATTTACAAATGCATTCAATGTTCTGCCTAAACAGCGGACCTACAGCCCGGCATTTAGGCTTTCCATGGCACAACGACCAGGTTTTCTACCTTCGGGGGACGTCCGCGACTTACAGAACAGCGACAACAGTACCAACACGGAGAACCCTTTCCCTTATCTTTCAATGGCGCGGTGAGGCCTGAGCCCCAGACTTCCACAGCACGCCCATCTCAGCTATCATTGGTCGCCTCGTCGCTGGCGTGATTAAGGCCCTTCCCCCTTCTCTCTGGGACCACGCTGAGGCGATCTCCGGAAGTGGAGGGGGCCTCAAAGGAGGGACCGCGACGGATCCTGGGCTTTGTAGTCCAACCCTACAGCAGCAGCCAAAGACCAAGGTGTCAGGACCCGGAGAACTACAATCCCCAGCAGCCCGCGAAGAGCGGAGAGAGGGAGGAGCTTGTGTCACGTGGGCTCTCGGCCTGGGCGGGCTATTTCTTAGTGCTGCGGCGGCGGCGGCGGCTCGGGGGACCGGGGCCTTTTGTTTGGAGCGGCTGCGGGGGGGGGGCCCCGGAGCGGCGAAGCCGGCGGCCTTCCCCAGCTCGCTGGGTCCCGGCACACCCTCACGGGGGTGGGGAGGCCGCCCCTGGGCCGGGCCTCGCCTCAGGCGCCGCCGCCGCGCCCTAGGCCCGCCCCGCCCGGCCTGAGGGGAGGAACCGGCTGGCCTTCCCGCGCGGCCCAGACAGCTCCAGAGTCGCCGCCACTACCTGTGTGCCCCGGACCCGAACCTGCCCCTGGTTCCTTCCGCAGACGCCATGAAGATCAAGGATGCCAAGAAACCCTGTAAGATGAGGGCTTGGGCCCGCCGGGTTGGGAGAGCACTTTGGGCCCCGTGTGGAAGCGCCTTAACGGAGCGGCCTCGTTCCCGGCCTGTCGCTCGTCGCCGGCGCCCTGCACGGGATGGGGGCGCAAGAACCATTCCAGCCTCGGGATGGAGGCTTCTTCTCCATCCTCCTGTGCGCGCGTGACGAACGCCTGCCGCCCCCTGGCCCTTTCCTCCCACTTCCTCCTCGAGATCTGGGACACGCTTGGGGGAATTTTTAATTCGGTTTTTGCCAGGAAGACTAGAGCTACCAGTCCACTCCCCCAGCTTCCTCTGAAGTCGGGTTGAAAATGGGTGTCATTTGCGTGGGGGGCATTTGCCACCTTTTTCTTTCACTAATTGCTGTGCTTCCCGCTTGTGTCCTTGAAATACCGGTGTGTTCCTGGGAGTTGTCACTGCTGTTAAAATTAGAATCTTTTTAAAACACGCCTGCAACCTACCAGTGGGTAATTGCCTTGGCTTGTTTTTGTTTAGAATAACAACTAGGTCGTGTTTTGCTTAAAAAAAGAAACAAACAAAAAAGATAAAAATCACGGGTATTCCCGCCTCTCAGAGCTAACCACTATTAATATTTTGTTGAATGCTCTTATTAGAGGTTTTTCTACGACTATTTTTATACGTACTTTTTAATAAAACATTCTTCACTTGTTTTAAAAGATCAACTTTCCTTTCCTTTTTATTATTATAAAAACCTTTACTCCTGTAAATAGCTTATTTAATCACTCATTATGATTTTCATACTTTGTAAGTATATTCTCCCAGAGGAACCAGGAATGTGGGGAAGCATGCTTATCTTAGAATTGTATTGGTATTTAACAGTTTTTAGTGTTTCAAGTGATCTTAGAGTTCTAAGAAATCTATAAAAGGGAGCATGGACACCTTCCATTCTGGCCCTTGAGGATTCTTGTAACCTCACCAGAGAGGCGCCATAGGAAAGCACTTTGAAAACGACTAATTGTTATTTAAATGTGAGATAATTTGGTCTTAATTTTACAGATGAGGGAGTTGAATTTATTTAGCCTCAGAGTAACTTTTCCAAGGCTGTATCAACCAACTCTGTGCTAATGAGTTTCCCTAAGTGGACTCATAGTCCAGTGTTCTTTTTTCTGCACCCAGAGGGTATAGGTTAGTCCAAATACTTAGAGAAGAAAACCTTTCTGATCTGGGGGTTTTATCTGCCTGCTGAAAAAAAAATTTTTTTAATGATGATTTCTTGTGATAATTAAGAGTTCTTGTTCAAGGAGCCTATAAAAGTGATGTGAAGGCTTAAATGACAGTACTAGAGAACCACTTCTAATTGTTTTATATTTGCTGAATTAAACTAATCTTGAACAGATGCAGTCATGTAAAACACTTGGACATCTTCCCTTAACACATACATTTGCCCTGCTTGTTTTAGAACTTCCATTTAGTAAAATAAGTTTAACTATGACAAGCTCATATGCAGACTCTTAACACTATTTTCTTTTTCCATGATAATAATATGATTTGTTAGATTTGGTCACACTTGTTATCAGGTGTGAATGCCACCTCTGTCAGAGGTGATTCCGCAAAGATATAAAGGTTTATTAAATAAACTAGGTTGAGAAAAGAACGCCTTTTTTTTTTTAAGGTTTTATTTATTTGAGACAGTGCACAAGTGGGGGAAGAGGGAGAAGCAGATTCCCTGCTGCAGAACAGAGAGCCTGATGCAGGGCTCCATCCCAGGACCTTGAGATCGTGACCTAAGCTGGAAGGTATCAGATGCTTGACCAACTGAGCTGCTCAGGTGCCCCAAGAACACCTTTTTTTTTTTTTTTTTTAAGTTACTTTAAAGTTACTACATTATGAGGCCATTAATGATAAAAGAGTCCTGTTGAAACACCAGTCAGTTAATAGGATTTAGAAGTCTAAAGTAACATTTCCTGTTTCTTTTGTGTAAAAGATGATACTACTTCTTCATTAGTTTTGTTTTTTTTTTTTTAGATTTTATTTATTTATTTGAAAGACAGAGATCACAAGCAGACAGAGGGAGAGGAAGGGAAGCAGGGTCCCTGCTGAGTAGAGAGCCAGATGTAGGGCTCCATCCCAGAACCCTGGGATCACGACCTGAGTAGAAGGCAGAGGCTTTAACCCAGTGAGCCACCCAGGCGCCCCTCATTAGTTCTTTATAGGAAAAGTAAAGAACATCTTGTTTTTTTGAGGGAAGTATTTCCATTATAAATTACAAATATATGTAACTGGAAAGTGTTATTTCTAATGTTTTGAGGAATATTAACACTCAGATTACCTAAAAATATATTTGTGTTGTTTCTGAGTTGGTGTAGGATTTTTTTTTCGTGATTATAAATTTAGTGAGCACTTCATATGTATAAGGCTTTGTCTTTACATGCATTGCTGCATTAAACAAGTAGCTTTGGCTTCACACTTTCTTACATTCCCCTGAGTGTTAGAACATTGCTTTTAGATACATCACTAATAGGAGGTTATAAATCAAGTGCATGTATTTAACCAGAAAATAGGGACGCCTGGGTGGCTCAGTTGGTTAAGCAGCTGCCTTCGGCTCAGGTCATGATCCCAGCGTCCTGGGATCGAGTCCTGCATATCGGGCTCCTTGCTTGGCAGGGAGCCTGCTTCTCCCTCTGCCTCTGCCTGCCACTCTGTCTGCCTGTGCTCGCTCGCTCTCTATAACAAATAAATAAAATCTAAAAAAAAAAAAAAAAAAGAAAAGGAAGTAGTTTCATCTGCTGGGCTGTATAAGTAAAAGGTTAGCATTAGAAGTATGTGTTAATTCAACTCCAAGGGAAGGATGAAGTCAAACATTAATCTAATGAAAAATTTTTCCCTGTGAAAATATGGAAACCTGAAAAATGGCAGTGTTTGTTTGCTTTACTTAAATATTTCACACTGCTTAAATATTAGATATTAAAAAGCCAAACAATCATGGGTTCCTTTGTACCTCAGCTGATGGGATGTCTTACGGTATGTTCAACCTTTGTTTTGCTTACCTTTGTCGCATGGAGTCTAATTAACACGATGATACTAAAAGACACATTTTTTAATTTGATAAGATGAAGGTTTTTGAGTTTCTGCTTTGCTAACCCAGGCTGTTACCTAAAGCTTTTGTCAAGAGCAGAGAGAATTACATGGCATATGTGTGTCATTTGCTTCTATATAATTTGATTGGCATGTTTGTAAATTGAATCATTACTTAAGAATCTTCACTTCCTGCGTACTTCCGGCGCATGAGTGGCTCAGTGGGTTAAAGCCTCTGCCTTGGGCTCAGGTCATGATCCCAGAGTCCTGGGATCAAGCCCCTCTGCTCAGCAGAGAGCCTGCTTCCCTTCCTCTCTCTCTGCCTACTTGTGATCTCTATCAAATAACTAAATAAAATATTTAAGAAAAAAAAAAGAATCTTCACTTCCCTGAGCACCTAGGTGGCTCATTTGGTTAAACATCTGACTCTTGATCTCAGGGTTGTGAGTTCAAGCCCCATGTTGGGCTCCATGCTGGGTGTGGAGCCTACTTGGGAAAAAAAAAAAAAAAAAAGGAATTATCCCTTCCAGTAGATAATGAGGTACAATTGAATATGACAGTTTCTAGTATTCCCTTAGATGTACCTAACTTACCAAAGGAAAAAGAAATATTTACCTAACACTCTTCTAAGGAATTATGATACTGAAAGTGTGAAGATGGTTATTTTCTTAGTCTGTTTCAAAACACCAGCATTTTTATTTGGAATGATTATTGGGAAGAGCAAAATTAATGGCTTTTTTATCTAAGAACTGAAGCATACCTGGAATTTACCTGTGCACCTGCCCATTTTAGAATTTTGTTTCTTAAAATAACCCACTAATGTTTTAAACATTTTCATCATTTGGCCCCTCTTTCTGCTAAAGAATTAAACCTGTCATAGGATCCCTTTGGGCTGAAATCTGCATGGAGCCAATAGCAATTAAACAGTTCTTTAATGTTTCTCCCCCGCCCTTTCACATCTAGCAAGACACCAAACTCTTACAACACATTTTGTTAGAAATCAACAGTTTGCCCTGTGGCAAGGTATCTTCTGCTAGATATCAAGGGGATTGGACTTGGCAGGTTTCTTCACACACAGTCTACCTGGTAAAAAGATAAAATTCTTGGTAGCAATAATTATACTTATGGTAGTTCTGGATATTTTGTTACTGATGGGGAACTGACAGCTCTGTTAGGCTCAGCTGAGAAACAGAATAGGAGTTGTTATTTTTTTGAAGGCCAAATAGATTCTAGAAAAGTCTGGAGAAGGCAGTGCATATTTACCATCATCAAAAGTACTCATTTGTATTTATGAAGTGTGTATTTTATTTTTTAAATGTGTGTTTTGGTTCCTTATTTTCACCTTGGCAGTAGAGAGTTTTATTACCAAAGAATAAAAATGTTGATGTTATAAGCAGTAAGTAGCCTGCTTATGCGCTAGTGACCGACCTTTAACCTATCTTGGCTAGAAGCAACAAAACTATTGGTATAGATGCTTGCCTGATTTTTTTAGGAAACTTGGCATTTTTCTTACCCCGTAATCTATTAGTGGACCTGTGGTTGTACTTAATAACCTTATAGTTGCCTCATATTTAGAATTGTAAATAAAGTTTGAGCTCCATGTCCCTTTCCCCCTCCTGTTTTGGTGACAAAATAAGTATTTTTTTTAAATGTAGTAGAAAATGTAAAGATCGATAATCAGACCACTTACTAAATGATAAAAGTGGATCATTAGGGGCGCCTGGGTGGCTCAGTTGGTTAAAGCCTCTGCCTTCGGCTCAGGTTATGATCTCAGGGTCCTGGGATTGAGCCCCACATTGGGCTGTCTGCTTAGCAGGGAGCCTGCTTCCTCCTCTCACTCTGCCTGCCTCTCTGCCTACTTGTGATCTCTCTCTGTCAAATAAGTAAATAAATAAAATCTTTTTTTTTTTAAAGTGGATCATTATTAAGAATTTGTGTTTTCTGTGAGACACACCTCACTAGTTCAATCAGTAGAGCATGGGACTCTTGATCTCAGGTTGTGAGTTTGAGTCCCATGTTGGGTGTAATTTTTCCTTTTTTCAAGTTCCAAAGAGGCTTTAGTATATACAGAGGGGACAGGGGGTTCAGTCCTTCTTGGCTGCTTCTTACCCCATGGCTGCCAGGACATTGCTCATTTCCTCTCTTTTCCTCTTAGCTCAGATATATGTCCCCACCCTTTCCTTGATGAACTTGGGGGCTTGCTTGTCCTTAGAGATCTTGTGCATGCTGCTCATGTGGGGCGACATGGCACACCTGGGATCATCTGAGACTGCACAAACTTGGTGTGCTTGGTGAGGCTTCCATGGCGGTGGCTATGCCTCAGTTTGCTCACGTTCTAATGTACCTTGTGGCCCATATTGAGGCCCATGGCCATAGGGAAGGCTAGAGCCATGGCTTCTGCTTCTCCATGGCTCCACGACAGAGGGCCCCCATACTTTTTTAATGTGATTTTTTTTTTCTCCCCTCTGGCATAATAAGGAAATGAATTCCAGAACTCTGCTGAGTTAAACATCTCACTGTGCCAAAGGTGGCCATTACCAACTTTTTTTCCTTTGGAGTCACTGGCAAGGCTGACTTCTTTCAATCCCTACGTTCCTGATTTTAAGAAGAAAATTGTCATAATTAAGATTTACTAAGAAATAGAAAGCACATGTCATGTTCTAGTTTGCACATGATTACTAAGAAATTCGTCTATAATATCCCAACTCTAGTTACCCTTCCCTTAAGAACAGATGGCACTAAGAGAACAAATGTGTCTCATAGGCTAGATGTGAGATGAGTCTTGGGCTTTTCGCATTCTTAATTTTTAAAACTGACCTCTGTAGTCAATACCCGTTAAAGAAATCATACAGGTTTTCCAATTTAATTTGCAGTTTTTTCATAGAACCTTCTGTTCCTGTAGTCCTGTGTATAAAAGTGGGTCACACAAAGATTTAAAATCAAATGGTAATACTGTTTCATGAGTTTGTGGTTGTTGGTGGTGGTTATTTTTTTATTATTATTATTTTAGAAAGAGAGAGAGAGAGAATCTTCAAGCAGACTCCCCACTAAAGGCAGAGCCCCATGTAGGGCTCAGTCATGACCTTGAGATCATGATCTGAGCTGAAACCAAGAGTCAGTTAACTGACTGAGCTACCCAAGCTCGTGGTGGTTATTCTTTATGTGTTACATGTCATACATATCTTACAGTATTCTTCAGTAATTAATGAAATTTAAAAGAAATAAGGGATTTGATATACTGTAATAATAAAACATAGCTTTGTTTACAAATTTTTTTACTTTCTGTTTGGAGTTTTCTTTTTCAGATAGGACAAGCGTGCTTGTTTCATGCAAATATATCAACAAAAGCCTTTTTCTTTTTCTTTTCTTTTTTTTTTTTTTAAGATACTATGTATTTGTTAGGGAGAGCGAGAGAGCGCGCGCGCGCGCACAAGCACAGGGAGCAGCAGGCAAAGGCGAAGCAGGCTCCCGGCCAAGCAAGAAGCCTGAAGCAGGACGTGATCCCAGGAGTCTGACTGGGATCATGACTGAGAGCCAAAGGCAGATGCTTAACCAGCTTTGTCACCCAGGCATCCCTCAACAAAAGCCTTTTAAAAGAAGAAGCAGTGGAAAGTTTTTGTTTCTTTATCATTTTGATGTTAATTATTTCTAAGCAGTAGTTTTCTCTGGGAAAGAACTAGTTAATACTTTGGAGCACCCTAGATCTCACAAATGGGATTTCATTCAGTGAGCGTTTCTACTGTCTACTCCACAGTTAGGTATTAGAATTGGCCCTTGAGGGACGCCTGGGTGGCTCAGTGGTTTAAAGCCTCTGCCTTTGGCTCAGGTCCTGATCCCAGGATCCTGGGATTGAGCCCTGCATTGGGCTCTCTGCTCAGCGGGCAGCCTGCTTCCCTTCCTCTCTCTCTGCCTGCCTCTCTGCCTACTTGTAATCTCTGTCTGTCAAATAAATACATAAAATCTTAAAAAAAAAAAAAAAAAAGAATTGGCCCTTGACCTTTGGGCTCAAAAACCTTGGTGCTTCTGCATAGCTTTAGAAAAGTAGAAAATTTATTACTATCCATATTTCATCTATAAACTTCAGATTAATCTTCCTAGGCTATAAGGTCCTTTTGAAAATTAATTTATGTTTTCATGTAAGAATTAAAAGTTCTTGGGATGCCTCGGTGGCTCAGTGAATTAAGCCTCTGCCTCCGGCTCAGGTCATGATCCCAGGATGCTGGGATCATGACCCGAGCCGAAGGTAGTGACTTAACCCACTGAGCCACCCAGGCGTCCCTAAATAAAATATTTTTTAAAAAAGAAATTAAAAGTTCTTCACATAAATGTTAAGTAAGGTCCTTTCGAAACTTAATTTATGTTTTCATGTAAGAATTAAAAGTTCTTCACATAAACGTTAATCGGGTTTTTTTCTTTCAAGAACCGCAGTTTTCACATATTTATAAACCTGGGAGCAGACAGGGACTTATTTTTTTTTAACTTTTTTTTTTTTTTTAAGATTTTATTTATTTATTTGACAGACAGAGATCACAAGAAGGCAGAGAGAGAGGGAAGCAGGCTCCCCACCGAGGAGAGAGCCCAATGCGGGACACAATCCCAGGACCCTGAGATCATGACCTGAGCCGGAGGCAGAGGCTTTAACCCACTGAGCCACCCATGCACCTATAATGTGTATTTCTTAAGTATTAAATTATTCTTGAGTCTCTATCATTTTGTTTAAGATCCCAGAGAACAGAAACAGATCTTAAAAAAACTAGTACTCAGAAAATTTAATGGCTTTTCCAAAGTTACGTAAGTCCAGTTGGTGAAAAAGCACCAGGTTCCAAACCCAAATGATACAACTGCCTGCCCAAATGTGCCTAAGTAGACTTATCTTCAACATTAACAGCTAATTTTATTAACTAGATGTACCAAAGAAATAAAATGCTTAATGAGCAAAGACTAAGATTTCTTTTTAAGGAGGTACTTTTTCTCTTGGGCTACTTGAAGTAATTATAGGCCAATTTTATTACATTAAAATCTTATTAGAAACATTGTCAAGCCGTAGGTGATGACCTATTTATTAAAACAAAATCGGTCCAAATTTTTCTTGATCCCTTGGGGCATATGGTAAGTATTTAATAAATGAAAAGGAATACCTACCTGACCAGGAATTAAAAGGCCTAAGCATCCTATATTACAGGTTTTTAGAAAATGTATAAAATAATACTTTGAAGGGAATTACATATAGAAAAGGCATCTAACCCCAGAAATATTGACTGCATAATTCAGGGTATATGATGTTTGTGGATAATTAACTAGCTCCTGATTTGCATTTCTAGAGTTGATATATATGTATTTTTTTTATCCACAGCTTTCCCATGGTTTGGCATGGACATTGGGGGGACTCTAGTAAAGCTCTCATATTTTGAACCTATTGATATCACAGCAGAGGAAGAACAAGAAGAAGTTGAGAGCTTAAAAAGTATCCGGAAATATTTGACTTCTAATGTAGCATATGGATCCACTGGTATTCGGGATGTACATCTTGAACTGAAGGATTTAACACTTTTTGGGCGAAGAGGGAACTTGCACTTTATCAGATTTCCAACCCACGACCTGCCTACTTTTATTCAAATGGGAAGAGATAAAAACTTCTCAACATTACACACGGTGCTATGTGCTACAGGAGGTGGTGCTTACAAGTTTGAAGAAGATTTTCGCACAGTAGGTATCTTACTCAAAACCAAAAATTGATACCCATTCTCTCTCTTTCTCTCTCTCTCTTTTTTTTTTTTTTTAAAGATTTATTTATTTGAGAGAGTGTGTGTAGCGGGAGGGGTGGGGGTGAGGAGCCAAGGGAGAGGGACTAGCAGACTCTGCACTGAGCGTGGAGCCAATCATTGGGCTCAGTCTCACAACCTTGAGATCATGGCCTGAGCCAAAACCAAGAGTTAGACTCTGAACCCACTTAGCCACAGGCACCCTCCCTTTAATTTTTAAAATAAAGGCTGTTTATATCTAGAATGCTTCCTAGATTAGTTCCCCATGCTGGATACGGAGCAATTATGTATTCATGACCAGCTTTTCATTTGGGGCCCTTAATTATTACCTTTATAGGTAGGCTGAGTCGAAAATTGTCCAGATTTGGGCTTACTGTCCATAATATTTGGTAAAACATGCTAAGTTTAGGGACTACTATAAAGCTACAGTAAAAGGGTCAATGTCAATGAATTTGGCAGTATAGAAAGGCAAATATAAGTGGTGTTTGAATTATTTTCACTATTACTGCATTGCCCTATGTTTGCATTGCTTTTATGTATTATCCATACAGTACTTTCTCCCAGGGCCATCTCTTTCCCTGCCCCTCCCCACCAAAAAATAAATAAATGAGCTGAAGCCAGTGTCTTTTGATTAAGTAGACATTGAATGAGAGTCTCCATTGCCCCTTTTTTCTGGTTTTATCCACCAACTTTACCATGTTCCTATCTCAAAGGGGGTCATTTGGAAATGGCAGGAGGACTATGTAAACACTGATTTAAGTGCTACTGGGGGTTTGTCAAGCTTCTAGTCCTTTCCATTAGAATAAAGATTAGAATGTTGGCATTTGGGGCTACTAAAATTTGTTTTCTTTGAAAATATGCATGTGAACCATTTAATTTCTAAAGCTCTGTTAATAAAACATAAGTGATGATTTAAATGGCTCACATAAGTGAGACCCTTAAATTATGGGATAGTTTAAAAGTCTATAAATTTGTATTCAATTTACTGAATAATTTTAACATATGTTCCATAAATTTGAGACTAGTTTGCTTGAACATGTAATATTTAGTGTTTGCCAGCATTCTTACCAGAAGTGGTATCTTTGAAGCCAGCCTTTACCTGGCCATTGAAGTATCAATATTTTCTTTTTTTTTCTTTTTAAGGTTTGTGTGTGTGTGTGTGTGTGTGTATTTTTTGTTTTTTGTTTTTTTAATGTATTAGAGCATGAACAGGGGAAGGGGCAGAGGGAGAGGCAGACTCCGTGCTGAGCAAGAGCCCATACACAGGGCTCAGTCCCAACCTGAGCTAAAGGCCAACACTTAGCTGACTAAGCCACCCAAGTGCCCCAGTAGTATCAATATTTTCTAGTGATGAAGTTCTGAAATAACTTTATATTAATGCTCAATCATTTATTAAGCTAATACTTGAGCACTTAGTATGTGTCTGGTATTATGCTAGACACAGAACTCAACTGGGAATAAGACACAGTCTTGGGTTTGAAAGAGTGCAGTATCTAGACCACACAGATCAGTGGGTTACAAGTAAAGGTACAGTGCTTTATAATTATTAGTATTGCTATGAAAAGCAGGGTCATGGGAACACCAGAGTAGTATTACCTAACAAGTTCTGGAGAACGAAAGCTTCCCAGAGGGAGTAATCTCTAAGCTGAGATCTTTTTTACAAATAGTTTATAATACATTCTTTGCTAACCTGAAATGGCTTTAATAATTTCAAACTAGTTACCCAAACTATAATATAGAGAGAGGAAATGAAGGTATTTAGAAAGTGGGTAGATTCTCTGGTACGATCACATGAGAGGGCATAATGAGATAATTAGATGCTGGCACTTAAACATAAATTCACCATGAATTCTAAAGCCACAAATGCTAGTAGATTGATATGGTATGTTTTAGGAGAATCTTGTACCATAAGTGGTATTGCTGTTCATGACATAACACTTGGGAAAATTCCAAGCAATAAAAAAGTCTGTTATTTCCTCAGTTTAAATGGTGGTTGCATTCCTAGCAAATTTAGCATATATATATTAAAGCCAGATGAAGAATACTTTGTGCTTCCATAGGCTCGGATAATTACAAACAAATTTCCTTGCTGCTGCCTAAAAAAATGTCAGAAGGCTCAAAGATTAGGCAAGAACGGGATAATTTGTGGTTTTTGCACAACTGCCCTACCCATTGCAGGTATCTGGCATCCCGGGTCCTTCCCACTGTATGTTAGTTTGGTCCTGTCCTCCTCTCTGTCTTTGTGAAAACTGAAATATCCCTAAAAATTTCTAGAATGTATCCAGAGGTAATACCACCATCCCTGAGAACCACTGGACTAAGAGATTCTGACACGAAACAAAACAAGTGAAAATGTATGGGTCATAGATGATTTTGAAGTTTTATAAAGTACATGAAAATGATACAGTGCATTTGAGTCAGATATTTTGAATACTGTCCCTTGTTCACTTTATAAAACTTCTATGGTGTTTTTTATAGATTGGAAACCTCCACCTGCACAAACTGGATGAACTTGACTGCCTTGTAAAGGGCTTGCTGTATATAGATTCTGTCAGTTTCAATGGACAAGCAGAGTGCTATTATTTTGCTAATGCCTCAGAACCTGAGCGATGCCAAAAGATGCCTTTTAACCTGGATGATCCCTATCCACTGCTGATAGTGAACATTGGTTCAGGAGTCAGTATTTTAGCAGTCCATTCCAAAGACAACTATAAACGAGTAACCGGGACAAGGTAGTGACCTTTCTGTTCTTATTGCAGCATTCATGTTTTATACACAGAAGTTGTGAAATCATCTTAATGCTAGCCTCTAAGGTACATTTGTGCAGTAGCAGAAAATGTAGATGTGTAAGTATAAGTTAGAGTGTTACAAACAATATGTTTTATAAGGTATGTATGTAAAGACTCAAACTAAAATAATTAAATATTTATATTTGCTTAACATCAGTTGGCATCAAAATTTCCATAATTGTAAGAGGGAATTTTTATCTGGAATGATTCCAATGACTTTCTGTTTTCCAAAGCATTCCTCACCTTGTTTTTCACTGTTATATAGATCTATTTAAGCCTGAAGTTTGCCACTGGTCAGCTTGCATGCTGGTTGATTTAGATTCACATTTAAGTGGGCAACATTGTAATAATTATTTTTTTCTTTAAGATTTATTTTATTTATTTGAGAGAGTAGGGGGTGGGGGCAGAGGGAGAGAGAGAATCTCAAGCTGACTTCGTCTGAGCAGGGAGCCCCTTCCAGGGCTCAGGCTTATGACCCTGAGATCATTACCTGAGCTAAAATCAACAATCAGATGCTCAACCAAGTGAAATAATTCTTACAAGATGAATTTAACATGAGCTCGTTATGGAATAACATGGATCTTCTACATATCCCATAAGATTCTCTATGATGCCTGAAATATTATTGTGAAATGAAGTTTTATAATTGTCCTTATGATTCTGATACATGTACTCGATCAGCTTTTAAGAAGGATAGAAATTGGGGCTCCTGGGTGGCTGTCTTTAAGCCTCTGACTTTGGCTCAGAAGTCCCAGGGTCCTGGGATTGAGCCCTGCATTGGGCTCCCTGCTCAGCGGCTAGCCTGCTTCTCCCTCTCCCACTCCCCTTGCTTATTTCCCTCTCTCGCTGTGTTTCTCTCTGTCAAATAAAATCTTTTAAAAGGGGGGCGGGGTAGAAACTCCTCTAATTATTTGAGGAAGAAAGATTTGGGGGTTTATGGAAAAAAAAAAACTTATTTCTGTTTTAAAGTAGTACTCTTATTAAAGTGATACTTAAATTTTTTTGTTTTAAGTAAACTCTACCCCCATGTGGGGCTCAAGACTTAAGACCCTGAGATCAAGAGTCATGTGCTACCAACTCAGCAGGCCAGGCACCCAAAGTGATACTTAAGTTTAATTAGTATTTTATCTCTCTGGTGGCTAAAAATCTACACCTCCACTGTAACTCTATGCCAAAGAATTACAGGGAAATATTACCTATTTCAGTCAATTCTAAAAGAAATTCAGTCCGTTAACTAAATTCCAGCAGTGATCAGGGATAGATGGAGTCTATTAGAAATTTAGGAGAGACTGGGGAACAAAGGTTTTTATTTTAGGGATTAGAGGGACATGATTTCATTTTAATAAGCATATCCAAAAGAATAATAGAACCAAGTAAATTTTTGTCATCAATATATTGACCAGCCTAACATAAATTTTCTCACGATATTCATCTCTGGGTTATTTCAAATGCTAATGTGTCACATTGAATTGATTTCAGCCTTGTCAGACCAAGTAAATAGGCCTTTCACTAAATCCTTTCCTGGAAACCATTTATTCTTTGGAGTTACAAGTTTTCTCCTTTTAATTCATATGGTACTAATTTTTAACACTTACTGCTTTTTCCCCCCACATGTAAAAGCATTTATTTTTAGCAGTTACAACGTTTAAGGAATTGGGTAAAGATATTAGAGGATAATCTCTTTCTGCCTTTTTGTTGCTTTCACCAACTGATTCCCCCCACCCCTTGCTTTATTCTTTCATCTGACAAGTTTGGTTTGGCATTTTTCTTACCTTCATTATGTTGATATTTCAGCACTTGGCATTAGCAGTGTGTTCATTCTTTGTGTTTATTAATTACATGGATATTCTACCTTTTTACTCTAGAGAAAGAATACAGTATGTAAATGTAACTTACCTAGTGTTCTTTTTTTTTTTTTTAAAGCCTTGGAGGGGGTACCTTTCTGGGTTTATGCTGTTTATTGACTGGCTGTGAAAGTTTTGAAGAGGCTCTTGAAATGGCATCCAAGGGTGACAGCACCCAAGCTGACAAGCTGGTCCGTGACATTTATGGAGGAGATTATGAAAGATTCGGTCTGCCAGGTTGGGCTGTAGCGTCTAGGTAAGTTTAATATTTATATTATAATTAAAGTTGTTTATTTAGTTTTTAGAAGGCAACGTAATGAGGAAGTTGTTGGGGGCTTACTCTTACCTACATTAGGTTCCAAGTTTTGAACATTCATGTAGTTTAAAAATAAAATCCACATTAAGGGGGCATCTAGGTGGCTCAGCTTCTGCCTTCAGCTCAGATAATGATCTCAGGGTCTTGGGATTGAGTTCTGCATTGGGCTCTCTGCTCCCCAGAAAGTCTGCTTCTCCCTCTCCCTCTGTGATCTCTCTCGCTTTTGCTCTCTCTCAATAAATAAGTAAAATCTTCAAAAAAAGAAAAAAATACATACATTAAGAAGTCAGTAGGCAATATATCCTAGTTTCTCTGCCAGCTTCCCCCCTCCCTCCCTCCTTTTCTGTCTCTCTCTCTCCCCCTTCTCTTCCTTTACCTCTTACCCTCTTACCTCCGTCCCTTAATAACAGCCTCTTGGTATTTTATTGTGTGAATTTATCCAAGTTTTATGGTGCTTTCCAGTATTCTGCTATGTATAGTTCAATGGGTCAGTCAGTAACCTTGTTATATACCTTATTTTGTACTTGTGTAAATTTATCTATAGGATAAATTCCAAAAATATATGAAATGTTGTTTATAATCAGCAGAATTTTGTTTTTCATTTCTCCACAGTTTTGGGAATATGATTTATAAGGAGAAGCGAGAATCTGTTAGTAAAGAAGATCTAGCAAGAGCTACTTTAGTTACTATCACGAATAACATTGGTTCTGTGGCACGAATGTGTGCTGTTAATGAGGTAAAAAAAAAATTAACTATTCGAAAAATGTGGATTGGAGCTTCATGTACATGCAGGAGGGCTTCGTGTTCCTTAAGGAGACCTATAGAATTGAGATCTCTGTTAAATCCCAAAGCTCATTAGCTATATGTGCCATGTGCACCTAATTGTTACATTACTTTTAAAGAAAGTAGCAGATAATTCAAATTGGAAATAGATCAAAGAAATATTTACATTTTCAAATTTATCTAGAAACTTTTTCAGAAATATACAACCTAAATTTATTCTTGAAGATAGAAAAGAAAAATCTTTCCAAACAGGATGATTCTGAAGTAACTAATTATTGAAAAGGGTGTTTTTTGCTGTTAATGTTAAATTTGATTAGCGAGGTGCTTAGAAGTTTTCTTATTGCCTTTGGCTTCTTTACAGTGCTGCCTTGTTGCATATGGATCAAGCAGCATTGTACAGGGCTATGAAGGCATTGAGACTCGTTCTTCACCTGAACTTTGAATGATGTATACTTAGGAAAAGCATGTACTCCTATATTTACTTTCATTGTTGGGTTATTTTTATTTGAAGGAGATTATATATATATTTCTGCCTTCATGTAATAGATGTATTTGCCTATTTAATTTTTGTAAATATCAAATACTTAAAAATGAATTGGGAGTTTTACTTTTTGAGGGAATCCTTCATTTATTCATTCATTTATTCATGAAGTATTTTATAGAGTACCATGTGCCAGGCATTGTTCTAGGCACTTGGGATACATTGGTGGAAAAAAAAAAAGGTCTGTGATTTTATGCAACTTCATCCATTCTAGTGATATAATAAATTTTTAGTAGGTATTTGGAGATAAATACACCTATTTTTTAATTTTTATATATAAATATGTGTATTTAAATATATATTTTATATGTAATATATTTTTTAAAAAATAAAATCATTAAATAAGATAAAGAGAATTGAGCGTAGACCAGTAGAAAACAAACTGCTGAGTAATTGGATTGTTAAAGGAAGGCTTTGTTGAAAATGTAACCCTTGGATAAATATTGAAAGGAGGTGAGATAATCAGCATGCAGATATTTGGGGAAAGAGAAGCTCCAGCAGAGAACAATTGTGAAAAGACCCAAATTAATTCTTTGACTTACTCTGTTTAAATCCAGGATTCTAAGTTTCTCAGTAACAGTGTAGTAAGTTAGCTAAGGGAGCCACTAGCAGATGTTTTAACCCAAGTTTAGGGAATATTTCACTTTGAGGGGCTGACATTAATCTGGAACCTTTTTTCTTTGCCCTATAGATCTAGATTTTCACCAGCCACTTGGCAATAATTAAGGGCCATAGTTTACACTAGCCAAACTCAGTATGCAAAAATGTACACTCAAAAGTTCAGTATATTATTGTGAGTAGAAACGTTTTCTGGAGATTGAAACACCAGTTCCTCCATATAAAATTTCCTTCAAGGTATCTATGGAACCAAATTAGTGAGTGGAATCTTAAAGTAGAGACTTTCTATATTATAAATTCTACTTGATAATTTTTATTTCAACTCATTTTCTTTGTTCTTCTCTTTTAGAAAATAAACCGAGTTGTCTTTGTTGGGAACTTTTTACGTGTCAATACTCTCTCAATGAAACTTTTGGCATATGCACTGGATTATTGGTCAAAGGGTCAACTGAAAGCATTGTTTCTAGAGCATGAGGTATGATAGGAAAATAATGCTTTGTGAATTTTAATAGCATGCTTTTATATACAGGTTTCATATGTTGCTTCTTATTGTGTACTCATAAGTATAAAACTATGGTTTACCTAAATAGTATATTGAGTCTCTCATTTCAGTGTTGGGGGTATAGGGTTTACTGTAACCTGGTAGGCATCCCATTAACATGGAGTTTCCCACTTCCTCTGAACAAGAGAGAGATTAGATCTTGGGAGCTCCTTAGGCATTGGGGCGGCTTGTGTACTTAGTTAAATTGTTTTCTTTTCTCTTTTTCTCCCCTGAGATAACAAATGTGAACACCACAAAAATAAATAGTTTAGCAATGAAAATTTTCCTTAATCCCCCCACCACAACCTCACCCCCTACCTCCAGAGGGACCTCTGTTAAAATTTTGGAGATCATTCTTTAGGACTTTTTTCCTGTTCATTCATTACATCCAGTTATTCTGGTCTGAAATTATCAGTTCATACAATGGTTTGGATTAAGTCAATTTACCTTGAATTGTTTTGTTTCTGGTCAGATGGACATATTAATAATTCTGATTAACACAGAGTCAGAGTATTCTCTTGTGTTTATGCCTCATTGTCACTGCTCTCTCTATGGTGTACTGCTGTGCAGGCTGCACGTGGCTTGCTGGATGCCAGGAGAGTGGCAGGTGAAGAAAGAGGAGAGGGGGGACGCCTGGGTGGCTCAGTTGGTTAAGCAGCTGCCTTCAGCTCAGGTCATGATCCCAGCGTCCTGGGATCGAGTCCTGCATATCGGGCTCCTTGCTCAGCAGGGAGACTGCTTCTCCCTCTGCCTCTGCCTGCCATTCTGTCTGCCTGTGCTCACTCTCTCTGACAAATAAAAAAAAAATAAAAAGAAAGAGGAGAGGGACTCAGAACTGTAGTAATGGCTCTCTGTAGAAGCTTTTCAGTGTCTATAAGCCACACTTTAAAATTATGTATTTCGTGTTTTTCAAATACTAGCTGACAACACAGAAATTGGTAGGTTTCTGAATAAGAGTTCTTAAATAGATCATATATAAATATCTGTTCCTAATAGTTGTTAATATTGTATGCTAATTTAAAAGCTGAACTGCATCAATAATTGTTTTTAAATTATGCAGGGATACTTTGGAGCAGTTGGTGCACTTCTTGGACTGCCAAATTTCAGCTAAAAGGCATCAGGTTATTCTCTGCTAATAAATGTCATCCATGAGGAACTGAAAACCAGAGGCATTATTACTGCATTATTCGTCACTGGGAACCAAAGGATAACAGAGTAGCACTATTCCCTGTTGATTTTTAAATGTCAAGATGGTAAGCTGCCAAAAGTTACCATATTAAAAGAAGGAGCTTGGTAACATGTGAAGCATTTCTCATTGAAATGCTTTCCCTTCTGTATATATCCAGTGTTAAATCCTTAAAATGCAATACAGCCTCTGATTATTGAGCTTCCTCTCAGAAGATTTTCTATTTATTTTATGTAGCCAACTATTTCAGTACTGTGTGCTCAAACACAAATCTTAAAGTCTGAAATGTTTAGCTCCTGAAGATAATTGGATCTGAGTATTTGTTAGAAGTGTGTTCTTATATATCTTGGTTACTAGTAAATGGGCAGTAACATACCCTGTATCAAACTTACTGAAATGGCTATCAAAGATGATCGTTTTGATGTGATTTTAGAAATGGTAAGGCAGTATGAATTACTCATTATTGCAGTTTTCTCAACATTGCTCCCACCAAAAAAGCATGTTTATGTGATCTTTTCCCGAAGTATAAGCTCTTTCAAATGCCATAATTTAATTGAAATACTATTAAATATTAGCCTGAATTTTAAGATGATCCTAGAAAATCACATAATTGGTGATAATTGCACTTTCTGTATTTTATGTTAATCATTATATTTTTAAATGTTTTGTATTTTTTAATTAAAGATTAATTACTTATTTGAAAATCCATTTAATGAGGTCCCAGGACTATACTAATAGAATATGGTTTGTGTGCATTGATAGAGACATGTGCTCTTTCTGCACCACATTATCTTGGGCCCGAACTTAGTCATTTCTGTTTAATTAGGTCTGAAACTTCAAAGTTAGAGACTTTATTATGAACAGCAACAAAAATCACATTGTTTCTAAAGAGATGTCATGGAAATCTAAAAGATGAGTTGTTTCAAAACTGTAGGGGTCTGAGGGCAGTATTGCAGAATTAGGAAAGGATCAGTGTTTTATACATTCTGGTAATAAAGGCATTATAGTTCCAGAATTTGTAAATCCTTTTGCCTTGGAATTTGTTCTCTATTTTGAAGTCATTTTTTATAATGTTACTAATTTTTTCAGCTATTTACTTTGGCAGTAACATTTTTGGAGGTCTGGTTCAGCAAAGTTGTTCAAACCTGTTACTTAATTGGTTTAAGAA
>RCUC01156880.1:0-39574 GCA_003697995.1 Taxidea taxus jeffersonii | reverse complement strand
AGGCAGTGTGGGCATGCCCTCCCCACAATGGGGAAGGATGCCCTCCGTCTCACTGGGGCTTCAGAGCATCAGACATTCTAAGGGCGGTCTGACAGATTTGTCTTCTTTTAACTGCATGCTCACCCCATAACACTTTTATACATTTTTTTCCTAAGTAATTCTGTATATAGAGTAAGCCCATTCTTATGATATATTATGAATTTACACACATTTGAGTTATATACTTGAGACTCCCGACGTTTACTTCAGTGTAAATCAGCTTGTCCAAGCAGGATGAGAATGATGCCCCTGGAAAGCTGAGAAAGACTCTGGACAGTGGCAGATTGTTGAGGACGAATGCCGCCTCTTGGAAGTCAGTCAGTCAACTGACCTTGCTTCGTGACATCCCACCCTTGACAAGAGCTTCCCATTCAGCCTTCCATATCAAGAAATGCAAGACACAAGATGTATTCAAATTATTGTATGTTCAGCATATTTTTTTAAGAAGCCACTTATGGGAAGAATTTAAATTATTTAAATCTTATACTTACTGACTCCAGACCCACCCAGCCATAACAACTATAATTCCAGCACTAGCTGTTTCAATTCAGCCTTACTCATAAAACCAGCCCTGGGGAAATACAGAGCTCCTTCCAACAACTCTTGCTGGTTGTGATGCTCCATTGCTCATGATACTCCATTGCTGGTGATGCTCCACCACCAAGAGTCTGTGGCTCTGTGTCAAAGCCTCTGGGGGACAATGTGCCTGCCTCTGGGGAGAGTGGAGCTTACCCATTTGAGCACTGAGCTCTAGTGTCCCACAACATATAGGTACTTTTCATGACTGACTTTATGTCCTGGTTTATAATTTCTACTCTCATTTACAAAGGGAACTTTGAGGCCAAACTCCTCTATCTCATTCCTGCCTGCCCTCAACCTCCTTCCACACAACCCCATGCTAATTGGGCCCTGATAGTGTCCCTACCTTGACCTGCATGGATAATTTGATTTTGTCACTCTCTTAATGCTCTGAGGCATCTTTTCCTAGAAGAGGAACTTTGTCATTCCTATGGCAACTCTGTTGCCACAGTACTACTATTTAGGGATGCCTGAGTGGCTCACTCGGCTAAGGGTCTGCCTTCGGCTCAGGTCATGATCCCAGGGGATGGGGATCGAGCCCCGCTTCATCAGGCTGCTTGCTCAGTGGGAAGCCTGCTTCTCCCTCTGCCTGCCTCTCTTTCTTTCTCTTTGACAAATAAATAAATAAAGTCTTTATAATACTACTATTCAATTCTGATGTGAATCACCTACAGTTAGCATCAGACTCCAAGGTTTAATGGAAGTTTCAGTAAGACCACCCTACTTCAGGGACCAGCTGCAAGTTCAGGGTCCCCAGACCACCTGCACTTCCAATCAACTGATCAACTAGTTGCAAATTTTGGAGGTTTTACTATCCTTTCAGGTTTGATAATATTCTAGAATGACTTACAGAACTCAGGAGAGTGTTACCCGTATGATTGTCAGGTATTTTTGTAAAGGATACAAATCAGGACTGTTCAAATGAAGAGTCATATAGAGTGAGGTCTGGGAGGTCTCAATACAGAGTTTCCATGCATTCTCCCCATGGAATCAGGACCCATTACCCTCCTCACACATCTGTGTGTTCACCAAGCCACAGTGCCCAGAGTTTTTACTGAACTTTCATTATGTAGGCATAATCAATGGTATCACTGGCTACATGACTGAACTCAATCTCTAGCTTCTCCCATCTCCTTAGAAGTTGAAAGTTTGTGCTAATATCACTGTGGTTCAAGACTCCATTTTTAATCCATGGTTGATTTTTCAGGCATGACTGGTCCCTGTTCTGAGTCATCTATTTAGCATAAACTTAGGTGTGGTCTACGGGCCCACCCCAGGAAAACAAAGACTCTCTTATCACGGGGGAATTCCAAGAATTCGGTTTCTCTCCTCCCTAAGAACCAGGGATGAATGCCAATTGAATTATTTATTATGTAACACTTGCCTGTTACAATCACTCAGGAAGCTTTCAAAAATGTTCATGCCTGGGGGCACCTGTCAGTTAAGGGTTGACTCTTAATTTCAGCTCAGGTCATGATTTCTTGGTCGTGAGATCCAGACCTACAAGTCTGCTTGAAATTCTCCCTCTCCTTCTCCCTTTCCTCCTCCCCCTGCTCAGGCACACATACTCTTTCTCTCTCTCAAATAAATAAATAAAATCTTCAAAAAAATTGTTCTCGCCTGGATCCTACCAAGAACTAATTGGTCTGGGCTGAAACCTGGATGTAAGAACTTTTAAGATCTCCAGATAATTCTAATATATCCTACAAGCTATGCTTCTTACCCTGCTTTATCCTCTTAATTTGAACTTCTAGGCTATGTGTGTTCCTCCAAATGAGATTGGAATTGTTGGTCTGGTTAATGGAGCTCCCAACATGCTGCTTAGCTGGGGCCAGACATCTTATGATCTCTCTTAGGTCTTGGGTTTCTGTGCTGAACAGCTGTGAGTGGACCCATTTACAACATAGTTCAGTATGCCCTGGACGTGTACACACACAGTGTACACACTGCACTACGCAGGGTAAACATCTCTTAATCTAGTCACCACACATTAAGTTAGCATTAAGCAAACTTACTGTACAAAACAACTTAGCAGATTTATTGGTATTTCTGACATATTTGTAAGCCTTAACAGGAATATTGTCACGTCTCTATCAGGCTTAAATTTTTATTTCCAGGTTTTTTTTTTTTTTTAAGATTTTATTTATTTGAGAGAGAGAGAGAGAGAGAGAGTGAGAGAGAGCATGAGAGGGGAGAAGGTCAGAGGGAGAAGCAGACTCCACATGGAGCTGGGAGCCTGACATGGGACTCCGGGATCATGACCCAAGCCCAAGGCAGTCACCCAACCAACTGATCTACCCAAGGAGGCTTTATTTCAAGTTTAAAACCATCTAAAATGAATCAGAATTTACCTAAAGTGATCCTGTATATTAAGGAAAAAAGTATGATGGATCCCCATAGAACATGCTGTATTTTGAGAAATTGAATATTTTTAAAATTTTACAATATTCACATAAATGTGATATATTAGAATAGTCTATAAATCAGCTTTTGGAAAATTAGCCTTCAACAAATTGGAATTCTGCAAATTATATTCTTGGCTTCTGCTTATGATTAGCTTCCATCATCTAAAAAATTTTGCTTATGTGAGAAATTTTAAACCCTAGTATTTTCCATCAAGATTTCCTTGTACAGCATGTGATTAAGAGATTGCAGTTTGAAAGTGTTTAAAATAAAGAAGGCAGGTGTAGAGAGAAGGAAACCAGGAACCACTTCTGACCAGCCAAGGTTTTTCCCAAAAACCTGGGAGGAACTCTCCAACAATGAACCAAGAAATTTGTGTAGCAGGAAAAAAAAAAAATTAGTAGAACTTGGCAAATCAGTTGGGGTAAGAGGTTGTATTTGACATGAAGGCCCAGATAAAAATAGTGATTGCCTTTATGCATGTTATCTTTTTAAAGTCAGGTCAAGTTAAAATGTGAGCAATTTTTTTGTCGATTCACTTAAAGAAAGCATTTTTCAGAAAACTTCTCTTTCCACCTCTGAGTGGAAGAGGAAATAAATTTTAGCAAACTTCATTTTCTCATCAAGAAGGGGAGGAGATTCAAATTTGTGATAATGATTTCATTTTAAGTTATGTAAGAAAAGTGCTAGTGAGACAAGAACTGCCTTCTAAAAATAAACCCAAGCAACCACGTAAAATCTTCTTGAGCCCTAGCTTCAAAGTGTTCACTCAGAGGGCACCTGGGTGGCTCAGTTGGTTAAGCGACTGCCTTCAGCTCAGGTCATGATCCTGGAGTCCTGGGATCGAGTCCCACATCGGGCTCCCAGCTCCATGGGGAGTCTGCTTCTCCCTCTGACCTTCTCGCTCATGCTCTCTCTCACTGTCTCTCTCTCAAATAAATAAATAAAATATTTAAAAAAAAAAGTGTTCACTCAGAATTCCAAACCTCTAGTTTTCAGGTTCTTTCTGAGGTTGTTGGTGAGCTAATCAACCCTGAGGACTGACCCTGTAGGACTCAATAAGAATCCTAATAAATATGTAGCCATGGTTGGGAGTCTTTGAAAAAAATAAGTAAAATTTCCCAACTCATTCCACAAACCTCAATTATCTCATACTATTAGGGGATCTAGAAATGCAGAGTCAAAGTTAAGAGTTCTGAGCAACTGGTTTTCAAAGACTCATTCAAATGGGCTAAAAGTGCATATTAGTCTGGCTTTTACACCTCCTGCTGCTTTTCAGGAGGACAAATAATTACAGTGATTTAGCTTTGAAATGTGCAGCTCCGAGTTGGATGTGGAAAAGTCACATAATGGTGTCAGCACTTCAGCCCAAAGTAAATAAAATGGTGAAATATATTTAGCACACGATAACACAAAGCACTGAAAACAGATAGTAAGAAAAAACTGTCTTTACGTGATTAGAGAACTATACAAAATACCAAGCTTTTACAAAAAGGAAATAATTACAGAAAATAGAAACAGTAGGAAAAACCAGAAGGTCTTCCAAGTTCCAAATTTCCATCCTAATTCTAGCCCCTGAAATTCTAGGCAGGTCAGTTTCTCAGGCTCTTTGTCTGGATTTCTTCCTTTTAACCTTTCAGCCTCCTTCTGTGTGGCAAGGGCTTAATTCTGGATGCAGTAGAGCTGTTGCTTAGATGTCTAATGCCTTTCAAGGCTAATGTGACAATTCAAGCAAGTGGTGGCTTCCATTCCCTTTTCAGATGCCAGCGAGAGGCACTTGGGCAGGACTGCGGGGTCACAGAGGAGATTCTGCCCTCCAAGAAAGGCTGCTTTCCTGTTTTCTCTTTCTTTTTACCATAGACGAGGTTTGCACACAAATACCAACTTGCTTCAAGGGACTTGGAAAGTCTACTCAGTCGAACTGACTTTTTAACTGACTTCACCATTGAATGCAAACAGAAAGCAGCCCAATAGTTTGCATTCTGGAAATAGTCTTGGATCCCTCCATTAACAGAAGCTTTCCCTGCCCCACCACTTGCCCGAACCCCTCTCCATGCCCTTCCTACCACCTGAAACTGCCATCACTGATGGCCTCCTAGTTGCTAGATCCAAGTGACCCTCTATCAATTCATGTCTTACTTTCCAGATCACAGAAAGTTGATGCTGTTTACCAGCTGATCAATAGAAGACATGGATAGTATTTTGTTTTGGTTTTCTTCAGCATCTCTGACCACTCCCTCACAGTCTTCATTAGGAAGATCTCTTTTTCTATGCATTATATAAATGTGAATTTTCTGTAGAAATCCATCAGGGACTCTCTTCTTACTCATCTCCCTACTCCTGTGTAATTTTTATTTATTCCTTTGCTTTGTCATCGTTAGGTTGATGAATTCCATCTTAACATCTCTAGCCTATCTCTCTCTTAAGGTGTTTTTTTTTTAAATATTTATTTATTTTAGATATTTAGGGGAGGGGCGATGGGGGGGTTAGGAGGAGGAGGAAGGAGAGAAAGAGGGAAAGAATCCCAAGCTGACTCTGAGTTGAGTGCAGAGCCCAATGTGGGGCTTGACCTCACCACCCATGTGATCATGACCTGAGCTGAAACCTAGAGTCAGATGCTCAGTCAACTGAGCCACCCATCTCTCTAAGTTTTAATCTCATATATCTGAGCATTCTTGGGAAGGCAGAGAATGGAGGGATTCAGAAAGAAGGAACACATAAACAGTACCAGAGCCTTCAGTTTCAGAAACTCTGTTGTTCCTTTAGTGTCCTAAAGAAACTTAAAAAGAAGGAAAACAAGTGTGTAGAGGACTGTCTGCTTTGTCTGACATCTTAATCTTGGTATCATTGGCTGTTATTTCACTTAGAATTTAAAAAAATTTAAGCATGTGACCATTTTGTTCTATGTTAATATTCAGGTAGACAGGTTGGAAATTTGACAATTCCCTTAAATTAGATGTCAGTATTTCAGGGCAAGACTGAGAGGACATGTGACAAAAGGAAAAAGCTGAAGTGCCAGTATGGAGCAATGGTCAGCGATTTCTTTTTGTATTTCTTAACTAATATTAATATTTATACTGATTTGTGCTACTTTCAGGTAGGATGAAAGAAACTTGGATCCCCCAAATAACAGTTTATTCCACTCTTCATGGACATCTGAAGTTCAGTAGTCCTGAGCTGTGATGCTGCTTTTGCTTTTCTAAGGTAAGACCTCAGGAAAAAGCTCTCTTTAGCTTTCTTTTCTCCCAGCCCCAGGCTGTGACCTCCTTCCCTGTGGTCCAGTGTGACCATCATCATATCCATGTTCTCAGGAGCAAAGGGCATGCTCACACAGTCCTTCAAGGATGTTTTCTTGAAAGTTTTCCTGTAGCCCTTCTACCTGTGTCACTGGCCAAATCTTACCCATGTTGCTGCTCATAGCTAAGAGAAAAGCTGTCCAATGTGGTCTTTATTGCAGGCAGCTCTGTGTCCCTGTCAAACATTGTGCTTCAATTGCTTTAGACGTAGTGGAGAATAGACGAGGGGGAGGTAGGCAACCAGAAATCTCCACAGTATTGTGTTCAAACAATGAATGAAACCAGGAGAAAATATCTAGATTTGACGACAACAGGTGATGGAAATGCTGCTTCTTCATGAAGATTCTGTAGCGAAAAAAGATATTTGTATGGAAAAATCAGTGAGCTTGCAGGGTTCTTTTCGAGGGTCCACAGCCTCACTCAGCTTCAGGTGCATCACAGGATAGATGGGCTTCAGGGCCCAGGGGCCGTTTTCCTGAGAGGTGGTAGGCAGGGAGACCTTATCCCAGAAGCTTAGAAAGCTGTGGAGCCGTAAGTGACCACGTCCCGGTGGGTAGACTCGTCTGAGCAGCCGCCAGAGGCACAGACACAAGTGCCTCTGTTATTTTGTGCGGTTCTATCTCTCAGCATTGAAATGAGGACTCCCACCACTTTTCTTGAATTTACAGACTCCTCTGTAGGGATTTTTCTCTGTGCTATTGAATTTAAAATCTTCCTTTGTTCAGAATATTTTCTCTTCCTTGTTCTTACCCCTTCAACATGACCACAACCACAAGAATGTGATCTTTGCACACAACATTCACCAAATCCAGCAAAAACAGCCTCAATGGACCATTCCTAGTACTTAAAGAGATTTTGGGTTGTTTCCTCTTCTTTTTTTTCCAGCAAAGCCATTGAGTGGGTATACCTTTCATGGCTTTTGTAGCATTTCTAAGCTATAGCAAGCCTTAGATTAAAGGGGTTAAAAAAAAAAAAAAAGGAAACAACAACAACAAAATTCTTAAATTTCCCTTAACTAAAATAGCTGCACAGAAACCCATAATACTTGAAATATTGTTGTTCTAAGAGATAAAATAATGTTGGGTAAATATTTCATGTGTATAAATAATTTCATTTCATAATTATGCTTTATAAATGCTTTGCTCCTTTTTTAAAAAAATATTTTTATTTATTTATTTGACAGAGAGATAGAGAGTACAAGTAGGAAGAACAGCAGGCAGAGGGAGAGGGAGAAGCAGACTCCCCGCTGAGCAGGGAGCCCAACATGGGGTTCAATCCCAGGACCCTGGGATCACGACCCAAGCTGAAGACAGCTGCTCAACCAACTGCACCCAGGCTTCCCAAAATGCTTTGCTCTTAATCAAAGAGACTCACATCTGCTTTTCTAAGTTAGGTTTCAATCTACATATCAAATGAGCAACGTAGTATCAATTCCTCTGGGGAAAAAGTATCTTTGACACCAGGAAAGTCTTGGCCCCTATTGTATTCAAGATTTTATCAACAATAAAAATGTATTAAAAGCTTGGGTAGGGGTATGTGGGTGGCTCAGTGGGTTAAGCCTCTGCCTTCAGCTCAGGTCATGATCTCAGGGTCCTGGGATCAAGCCCCACATCGAGCTCTCTGCACAGTGCGGAGCCTGCTCCCCCCCACTCTCTCTGCCTGCCTCTCTGCCTACTTATGATCTCTCTCTCTCTCGGTCGAATAAATAAATAAAATCTTAAAAAAAAAAAAAAAGCTTGGGTAACTTAAAAGTGGGAGGAACAGCAAATGTACAAATGACAGAATCAAAATTCAAAAATTATCTCAATAACCTATTAAAAGCTGTGTAGAGGGACATCTGGGTGGTTCAGTCAGTTAAGCATCTTCCTTTGGCTCAGGTCATGATCCCAAGGTCCTGGGATGGAGTCCCATGTCAGGATCCCTACTCAGCGGGGAGCCTGCTTCTCCCTCGCTTCCCTGTTCATGTGCTCTCTGTCACTATCTCTGTTTCTCTCTTAAATAAACAAATAAAAATCTTAAAAAAAAAAAAAAAAAAGAAAGCTGTGTAGAGCTCAGCATCTAGATTCATAGCTACCTGGCTTATCGGTATGGAGCAAGGTCTGAGAGGGTATCAGGCCAGCATGACCAGAGGAAGTATACAGGACCCTCTTGGCTGATATGTATGGAGAGAGGGAGAAGAGATGACTAGCTTGAAAGGGGTTCCATTGGCCAAATCTGAACAGCCAAATTTTAATGTTTTGTGGATTATAACCAACTGAATAAAGTAGGAATCCATGAGCTTATATTAAGTAACTGACTTAATACATGAGGGAGGAAAGTTTATATTATAGTAGAATGCGAAATAAGAAATGTAGAAGGAATGATGGACATAGAAAAAAATCATTTGGCAAAAGTCACAGTAAAAATTGATTCAGATAAAAATCATCAATAGAAGTTAATATTAGTGGGTGGAAGTACAAAATACTTAGTGATTAATTTCACAGTGGAGAAACCTGTCCAGTATCATTTTATCTAAGTTTAAAAGTCAATATCACCAGAAATAGGACAAATTGACATCATGTGCCTCCTGATATGGTATACTAGAAGGACATGGCATCATGTTCACAGCATTCCTGTCAAAAGTTAACAACTGGGATTTAATCATGAGGAAATGGAAGACAAGTATAAATTGGGAGAAATTCAAAATATATCAATATCAAAATAACTGATCTGCACCTTCAAAAGAGTCAAGGTGAAACAGGCTTTTCACAAAGGTGAAAAGAGGAATGAAGAACTATTCCAGACAGAAGAGCCTAGACTAGAGACATGAACCAAAAAGGAAAGGGTGTTTATTAAGGATACTATTGAGGAAATCAACAAAATTTGAATGGGATTTGTGTATTGGGTGGTAATATTATATTATCAGCATCCTAATTTTGATGATTCTACTGTAGTAATATAGGAGAGTATCCTTGTGTTTTGGGAAACATATAGGAGTAACAGGTGTCATATCTATAATTTACTCTCAAATGATTTAGCAAATTAGAGAGAGTAAGAATGGGAAAAGGATGAAACAAATGTAGTAAAATGTTAACAAATGGGGAATCTGAGTCAAGGGTGCACTGTTCCTACAGCTTTTCAGGAAGTTTTAAATAATTTCAAATAAAAGTTTTTAAAAGTCAGTTACATAAGTTCAGCGGAGACATAAGAACTAGCAAAGCATTAAGGAGAAATTTAAATCTCAGAGTAGCTCAAGACTCATTCTACCTGACTCTCAGATCTTGAAGTGTTGGTGCACCCATCTGGCCAGGTCAACGGCGACCTTTCGTGTCAGGACCATCGATCACAAGTACAAGCAGTAGAGCCCTCAGCAAAGCTTCCTGAAGTCAGACACTTGCATTAGGAAATGCACTGAGGGGTGCCTGGGTGGCTCAGATGGTTAGGTGTCTGTCTTCAGCTCACGTCATGATCCCGGGGTCCTGGGATCAATTCCTACATCCAGTTCCCTGCTTTACAGGGAGCTTGCTTCTCCCTCTCCCTCTGCTTCCCCTGCTGGTGCTCTTTCACCACCCTCTCAAATGAATAATTAAAAAAAAAAAAAAAAAAAAGGAAATGTACTGAGGACCAAAGCAGCTGCTCACTGATGTCTTTTTCCCTCTTTGGCCACATGGTCACTCATCTCTGCTTTTCTCTGCATTTGCTTCATCCATCTCTCTCCGCGCACCAGCCTGTCTTGCTTCTCTGGGCACGTAGCAGAAAATGACCTTATGTATCCTTACAAATGGTTGAGAGAGAACGTAATTGGCCCCGTTGAGTCAGGTGCCCACCCCAGGCTTAGTCAACTGCTGCAAGGAGATTAGGGTGATGTAATCTTGCCTACTTGGCCTCAGGAGAATGTGGGAAGCAGACGTTTCAAGAAGAGGCACGAGCCGGCAGGCTGCGCCTATGTCAGCAAAAGCACAAATGAGCCAGCGTCGGAAGAAAGGCCCAGCTTTGTGAGTGAGAAGGTCGAAGACATCTGGTTCTATAGGATATCTCAGCACGTAGGTGCTAGAGCATGACCACACCATAGAAGACAGAGCGAGCCCATCACGTCATCAGGAACACAACAGCAACAAACGTAGGCACGTGTGTTGAACTAGTGAGTCAGATGCCAAATATTCAAATAGCACTGCTGCTGTGAGTGGTGTATTTTCTAACGTGGAAACCAGCTCTTGATGGAATTCTAAATAAAGTGAAGTACAATGTTTCCTTGATTTACATGGTAGTTGTGTACTTGGAAAATTCACTGCGTACCGAAAGCGTGCAAAAGCATCTTGTGTTTAACGCAGAAAGCGCGGTGAGGTGGTGGGTTCAGAGAAACAGGCTTTTAATCCACAGGGATATTCTGCTGCACAGTCCAAATGCTTGTAGATTGAAGGGTCATTCTTGATGATGTGGGACTCCCAGACACTGCAGCATGCCCAGCACCCCGGACCCCTTCCTCAGGGCAGGACCCGCCCTCCAAATTATTATGACAAGCCCAAAGTGCCCCCACCTTCCTCCGGAATGCTCCCCAAGGTCAGTGCTATCACTATTAATGACCACTAGTTTGGAGATTAGTTTAGCTCTGCCAGGAGTGGTCAGCGGGTTATTTCTGCTTTATTGGAAGCTTTGTCTAAGTAAATCCCTTCCAACCCTAACACCCAACAAGCCCACGATTAAATCTCATGAAGCCATCACGTGTCCCCCTTCTGAAATATTACAGGGTGTTGTGTTTTTTTAAAAACTCCTTTGCTATTCAAGAAGATACTCGACTTTATGCCAATACTTAAAAGCTATGTTATTCAGGTCAGGCCTCTTTTAGCTTCAAACAAGAAGCCACACACAAAGGAGGAATTCACAGTCTTAACTTGGAGCTGACTGCAGAACCACTGACTCCAGGAATTTGGGTGAGGCCCTCGGTGTCTATCTGTCTTTCCCCCTCTCTCTTCCTCTCTCTTTTTTTCTTCCTCCCCTCTTCTTTTCCCTCCTTCTCTCCCCCTTTCTCTCTCTGTGGGCTGAATTCAGTCTCTCACCTGGTGATGGGCAGAGAGTTACTGTCCATTCACATTCTACCTGTTCTGTGAATGGCCTCTGCTTCTCCTCTCTTGCTCCAAACTATGCCCACACGTCTAGAAGAAAACTATGACTGGGAAAGAATTAACATTATGACTAGTTGTTTAGTGCCTATATCCCCTAAATGTAAGATCTATGAGGATGAGACCTTGTCTTTCTTATTCATTGCCATTTCTGAGCAACCAACATGGCATTGCCCATTCTAGTCACTTGAAAAATACTGAATGAATGAGTCAATGAATGAATGAATGGATTGTTCAGCTGAAACTAGAGGTTGCCCACCTTTTGGTACTGGTGTTTCTCTACAAGACTTTCCTAGACATTAGGAAAACATGGGCAAAAGGTAGCAGTAGCTGTATGTTTTCTAAGCAGGCATTAGACTGGTTTATGGTGCAGAGATGTGAAAGCAAAATAGAGAAATCCAGTGGAAAATATCCACTTCACTCCAGATCTACCTATAGGGCTTCTCCACCTAGAATTATCCAAGTTCATCCTTATCTTCCTTTGGTCTGAGGATTCCTCATGGGAGACTAAAATCAGCATAAAAGAAATTGACTAATTGATTCAATTAGTATATTACCAAGGTCATTTCAACTCATGAAGTCACGTTAAAATTTCATTTTGGTTCTATGTTTCCTTCCACCTGTTGTTCTCTGTAGAGCACTAATAGAATTAGGCATTGCACTAAGTCATAGTAGAGGGGTTCTTTGCATCATCAAGACTCTAATGCCAGTCTACACTCTATGAAGCACTTTGCCACACTTAAAAGCATGGCATTACGTATTATTCTAAACATATTCCAGGGGCACCTGGGTGGCTCAGTAGATTAAGCCTCTGCCTTCAGCTCAAGTCATGGTCCTGGGGTTCTGGGATCGAGCCCCACATCAGGCTCTCTGCTTGGTGGGGAGCCTGCTTCCCCTTCTCTCTCTGCCTGCCTCTCTGCCTACTTGTGATCTCTCTCTGTCAAATAAATAATAAAAAAAAATCTTTAAACATCTTCCAAGTCATAGGGGTCTTTTGTTTTTCTTTATGTGAAGTTAAAAAAAAAATTAAGTCAGGTTGCATTTAAAATCAGAACAGAACTGGGTGGGCCAGAATGCTAGCGTTTAAAAAATGTGAACAACATCCTTAATATAGCTGTTTGTGACTAACCCAGTGGGTGAGACACCCAGGGGAAAACAATAAGCTCACTTATCTTGAGTTTGAAAAGTTAGAGTTTAGAACTCTGTGCTATTTTTTGAACATAAAAATTATTCAAGGAATTACCCGTTTTATTTAAGAAAAGATTGTTGATGGAAAGTTAAGCATTTAAGGACTTTTAAATGGGAAAAGGTTTCGTGAACAAATCAGAAAAACGCAATCTATGCCTCTCTTCTAAATGTCATGTTTTTTAAAAAATAGTGTCCTTTGATGTTGACTGAAATTGATTAAGCGTCTGACCCTTGATTTTGGCTCAGGTCATGATCTCAGGGTTGTGAGATCAAGCCCTGAGTGAGGCTCCATGCCCTGCTTAGGATTCTCTTCCTCCCTCTCACTCTGCCCCACCCCGCCATGTACATGTGCCCGTACACTCTCTCTCTCAAGAAAAATAAAAATAAAAATAAAAATTGAGAGGCACTTGGGTGGCTCAGTGGGTTAAAGCCTCTGCCTTCGGCTTAGGTCATGATCTCAGGATCCTGGATCGAGCCCCTATCGGGCTCTCTACTCAGTGGGGAGCCTGCTTCCTCCTCTCTCTCTGCCTGCCTCTCTGCTTACTTGTGATCTGTTAAATAAATAAATAAAATCTAAAAAAAAACAAAAACAAATTGGGGGCACCTGGGTGGCTCAGTTGGTTAAGCATTTGCCTTCAGCTCAGGTCATGATCGCAGGATCCGGGTTCAAGCCCCACATTGGGCTCTCTGCTCAACAGGGAGTCTGCTTCTCCCTCTCCCTCTGCCCCTCCCCCCTGCTCCTGCTCTCTCTAACCCTCTGTCAAATAAATAAATCTTCTTTTTAAAAATTGTGTCTTTTGGGGCGCCTGGGTGGCTCAGTGGGTTGGGCCGCTGCCTTCGGCTCAGGTCATGATCTCAGGGTCCTGGGATCGAGTCCCGTGTTGGGCTCTCTGCTCGGCGGGGAGCCTGCTTCCCCCTCTCTCTCTCTGCCTGCCTCTCTGCCTATTTGTGATCTCTCTGTCAAATAAATAAATAAAATATTTAAAAATAAATAAATAAATAAAAATTGTGTCTTCTGCTAAAGATCTCACTTTACTGCAACTGCTATAGCAAATATAATATATAACCAACAGCAGAACCAATTCCATGAATAACTTTTACCTCTGTAGCAAAACTGGTCTTACAGTCAATCTATAGGTACACTTTGTAAGGATCACTAAAGTATAGCCATAGTTTAAGCTGTTGATCATCCAAATGCCAGGCAACTTCTAGACACTTCATCAACAGCACTCTCACAAGAAATCATTTCACAGGTGCTTCTATTATCACCCTCATTTTATAAATGAGAAAATAAAGACTTGGTGAAGCTGATTAACCCGTCCAAAGCCACACAGCTAACCAGGGTTGGAGATGGGACTGAAATTTGGGCAGGCTGACTTCTAGTCACTGCTCTGTATTGCCTCTTAGGACCTATGCTGTGTACTTCACAAATACACAGACTTCTGTGTTTATGTACAAAGGGTATATTCAACACTCTTCTTAATGATCCATCTTTTCAAGCAATTTTAAAAATTACCTTTTTCAGTCACTTGTGAGCATCACTATACTATAGACATGAATAAAATGGCCGAGAAGACAATCTAACCCCAAAGATAAATTTGAGGTGTGAATCGCACAAGTACCATGTATAGCCTACCCAGAAGGAATGTGTGTTCAAGTTGTTCACTATTTTTTTTTAAGATTTTATTTATTTATTTGACACAGAGAGAGAGAGCACAAGTAAGCAGAGCAGCAGGTAGAGGGAGAGAGAGAAGCAGGCTCTTTGCTAAGCAGGGAGCCCAATGCGGGGCTCGATCCCAGGACCCTAGAATCATGACCCGAGCCGAAGGCAGTCGCTTAACCAACTGAGCCACCCAGGCACCCCCAAGTTGTTCACTATTTAGCTGCAGTGGTACCTAAAAGCAAGATGTAACACAAAAAGGATAATGAAGATCTCCAAATTCCAACTTGGTACAGAGGACAAAGAAATCTTCTTGCTCAGGATTTCCCAAATTGGGCATGGCTTCTGTGTTTTAAAGTCAGTGGCTAACCCAAATCTCTATTCATCTTTAGTCTCATAGTTTCTGAGTTTGAAAAAACTATATTAAAACAAAGATGATGGATACGATGAGATGAAGGCCCTGTTCATACAATTAAAAAAATGGCTTGTGCAAATTGGGTCAGTGATTTGGGAATCTTTTCAATGGCAGATTTATCATTAGCGATTGAAAGAGAAAAAAGAAAGTCAAAATACTGGCTGGATAAGATAATAGCCTTAATATGCTCCTAAACATAGTGAGTGTGGAACAACAATTTATCAGGATTTTATAGTCAGTATTAAGCAGACAGAATTTAACATGTAAATTTGTCTCCAATTAGCCAGTAGGTGTCACTGTTTAAATGTATTGGAACAGTCTTCCACAGTTCTTTGTAAGGAAGCCCAGCAGAAAAGAATCAAACAATTTTGAATAACTTACAACTCTTTCAAACCCACGAAGAGAATACTTACAAATCTATACTCATAATTTGTAATTCAAATTAAGTAGTTACTTAATTTCTTATTGTTAAAATAATTATTGGAAAAATCAGCCTAAGCTTAGTGGTGGTACACCCACAAATGATTCCAATTTAAGTTCAAAATCTTTTACAAATGTTTAAAAATAAAGAGTCTAACATAACAGGCCTACTCTTCATGGGAAAGTAAAAATGCTTCTACATTTTAGGACAGGATTTCAATTGTTAAGAACTATTAGTCTTCTCTAGGTCTCTCTATATAATCTTGAGTGAAAGAAAACATTACGTTTCACATGTGTTGAAGAAGATGGTGTATAATAGTATCTACCACCTAGGTACAATAAGTCTTGTAGGAACTTGTCTATCCAGGAAGATCGTGAATATAAAAGTTTTTTTAAAAATTGTAAAGTGGCCTTTACAAGCAAGGTAAGATTTCTTCCCACTTGCACAGTGTGGTTAGTGTGGTTCTTCTGCAGAGTGGCTCCAGAAAAGGGAAGAGAACTGAGAGGTATGAAATACCTACCTCTGTGAGAAGGCATTATTATGAAAACAATATTCATTAATATTAATAATATTATTAATAATGCTTATTATTATTATCATTAAGAAGGCTTTATTATAGTTCATCTAGCCTTTCAACCACTCAGTGGGGGTAAGTATTATTTTCCTATCTGCAAATGAGTAAAGGTAGATTACTTACCTGAGAAAATTCATAAACCTGTCTTACCCAAAAGCCTGGGTTCTTTCTACTAAGTCACCATGTGATTTGAACATTTATAAATTAAATTGTATTCTTCATGTTCGCTGAAATAAATCAAAACTCAATTAGAGAATCCTATTAATCAGAGGAAACCAGTGATAAAACATTATGCAGAGAGGGAAATAGTAAAGCAAAAGAGTCCACCTAAATTGGCATGCAAAGATTGTGGTTAAGTAGGCCCTACATACTAATCAATACAAAACCGCTGATTCAGTGCTGTAAGATCTATTTAATAGATCCTCTTGTTTCTAGACCAGCAGTCTTCAGACATCATTTGATCTCTCTTTGTGGCATTTCAGAGTAATCCGACAGAATTTCAGCAATCTTAAGAAGAATACTCATGAGTCTTTTAGCATCTCTGCTATTGCACAGTAACTGGTGAATATAGACTAAAAGCTTGATTTACAGTATAGTTTCAAAGAAACAAAGTGAAACTCCACATTATTCCTTGCCTATTCTTGGTAGTACCGGTCCATATTTGCATTTGAACATAATAATAGGAACACTTAAATTAGCACAAGCATCTATGCTCAGGCTGGAAAGGCTTCAAATCAATATGCTGTTTTTTTACTCTTGCTTGGTCTTCAAGGAGAAAGGGACACTGAGCTCAGCTGAACTGGGGATGGACTGAATTAAATAATCTTCACCCAAAAATATTTCCTCCCAATTCAATATGCCCCTTTCTTCAAAACCTATATAGACAGACCAAGAGTTTGTAGTCATTAGAGAACCTTCTAAATGCAACACTGATCAGGTTGCTTCTTGTTTTGAATTCTTTAGCGGACTTCAGAGACTGTACTTAGCAGTGTTTCAGGATGGCTTACTCCACTACACCTCTCTTCCTCCCTTCCCAGAGCCCTATTTCTCTTCCTTTTGTTCCCAACTAAAGCTGACACTCTGGGAAAGAGTGAGGGCTTCTCACGCTGCTCCTTTAACATCTTGGACATAATTCATATTTTGTCATTATAAATGTGATTCATTAAAATCTATCCGTCACTAACTGAGCTCTGTGAGACAGATGCTGGGTTATTTATCTGCACATCCCAAGTGTATAACAGTGACCAGCTCAGAGCCAGTTCTCCGATGCTGGCAGGACGCTCATTTCCAAACTACTTAGACCCTCTTTCTTTTCCTCTTCCCTTCCCTTCTTGAACTACTCAATTCTAAAGCCATTAGATAGGCTCAAACAAGGTAAATTTTACATTGGCAAGTTTAAGGAATTAGAAGCAGGGGTAGAAAAACTAAACCAAAATCTGTAGTGTTGCATCAGAATTGGAGGTGTTGGTATAAACTTCTGAATATAAATATAAGTAGAGAGTAGATAAATATAAATGTGTACACACACACACACACACACACACACACCCCTAATTCTGTCCACTCAGAGGGTCTAGGAACAGTAACACATCAAAAGAATGAGCACATACAGACTGAAGTCTTGGTTTCTAATTACCATTCTCTGTGAAAGAGAACCAGGAATCTTTTGAAAATGGCTTAGTCTAGGGCTGGGTCACAGAAAATACAAGGTAAGCATGGAATATCTTGGCCTAGGAGGTAAGGAAGTGCTAAAAAATGATGGAGACATGTCAAAAGTCAGCTTGAATGGATTCCCAATGGCCAAATGTGGGACACTTTGAGCATCAAACAAGTATAGAATAGATTGTAACATTTATTCAAATAGGATACCATAAGTGCATATTTAGGTTCCTTAAGATTCCATAAATAACTGAACAAAATGAAAAGTTTGATGAGTAATAAGATATTTATATAGCTTCAAACCACTTCCTCCAAAATATGTATTAATCACAAAGGGGAAAAGAGTGAATTTATAGTGGTTAAGGTTGGGAGAATTAAGTTCAAATGAATTAAGTTCAGTTAAAAGGACACATCAAAATCACTCCACCTAGAGGATGCAATGTGGTACTTCTGTGATACTCTTGCCTCAGAAGTACAACTTAAATCTAATGAGACAACTCCAAGTCGACAAAGAGACATTCTACAAAATGACTGGCCTGTCGTCTTTACAAGTGTCAAGACCATGAAAGTCAGGAGACACCGAGGAATTGTTACACACTGAGGAAGCCTAAGGAGATGTGACAAGGAAATGCAACACATTTTTACAAACAAGAGCTTTTTACTACAAACGATAACCGGTGATTGAACGCGGTTTGGGCACTAGATGTAGTAAATTATCAATGTTAATTTCCTGATTTTAATGGTTGTTTTAGAGCATCTAGTCGGTATCTTACTGTCAAATGATCTTTTTAAGTGTTCTTTGCACTGCAGTTGTAACTTTTCCCTCTAGGTTTTAGATTACTTTCATATTTAACAAGTATTTTTTTAAAAAAACAACAAACAACTAGACCATGGCCGTATTTTAAAATTCTAAGCCAAGTGCAAGTATTTTAAAACTGTAAGCCAAATGCAAGTTAGATTCCTAAGATTTTAGAGCTGTGATGCACACTGTCTCCGCCTCCAAGGAGCTCACGGAAGAACTACGTGCATACAATTAATTTTGCGAGAAGGAAAAAGGCAGAGAGATTTATCTCTGACTTTTCTGCAGGGGCAGCTTTCTAACCAAGATTTCACAGCAGAGGAGCCCGCCCCACCCGGCCGGCTCTCGCTGGGCAGCCGGCAACCCGAGCCCCGCGGCGGAGTCCTCACCCGGGCTCGACCCACCAGCGGTTGACACCGCGCAGCCGGGGCCCGGGAGACGCCCGCGGCCCCCCTGCCCCCCACCCGCCCTAGCCCAACCCGCTCAGCGCGACGTCTCCCGCCCGCAGGAAACGCAGCCGCGCGGAGTGTGTGTTGTGGGGAGGGATGGGGAAGGGTGCGTCTCTCCCAGCTAAAAGGCGGAATTCTTGGGCCCAAAGCGTGGTGTGCTGGGTGAAATTTATGTTTAAAAAATAAATAAAATTGTTAAGTTAAAAAAAAAGCAAAAAATGAACATCTACCAGGAGTGGGGTTCGAACCCACGCGGACATTGTCCATTGGATCTTAAGTCCAACGCCTTAACCACTCGGCCATCCTGGTACAGGCGAACGGTCTGCTTTTCACTCTTCCTACAAGCTGTATTCCATCGTCCTCGCACCCTCCCTCAAGAATTTCTGAGGATCCTTCGCTGCCGCTTTCCCGGTTTTCCCGTCCCGAGCTGGAGCAACCTCCCCGCGGGAGCCTCCGTTTCCCGCCGCCGCCGCCGCAGCTCACTGTTGCCCCCCGCCCGCCGCGGCAGCGAGGGCAACTGCAGCCGAGTTCGGCGCGCTGCTGGCGGCGGAGCTCGGCGGCTCGCTCCGGGCGGGACTCCGGCGCCGCCCGTGGTGCTTTCGGTTTCGAGGTGCGCGGGCGCGGGAAACAAACACACTTGTAAACTTCGGGATTCCTGGGAGCACGTTTTGGACGCGCGCGGAAATGGGGGCGCAGGGACCGAGTCCAGACGGTGGAGTTTCATTGGTTTTATTCTAAATAGAATAAACTTCACGGAATGAGTTGCATGGGCAGCAGAACCGCTTTTCTTCTTCACTGCTCACACAGGAAGGAAGTTTGTAGAAATTCGTGTCTGTACTGCGCCACGCCACAAGCAGGGAGTGTGGCACCAGCGGTCCTCCCTGCTGGCTGCGGGCACCACACCCGCTGCACGACCTCAGGGTCAGTGAGGGCCCTCCTTGTTCCCACGACCCACCTGTGCACTTGGAAGTTTAGGTTCTCTTCGTTGCCCGGCAATGCTCTCATTCTGTGCCCAGGAGATTCCGTTTGTCCTGTCACCTCCTTTCCGGGACTGCCATTGCATTCCCCACCACCCGGGACCTCGAATCTACCCCAGAGCCACCGCTTCGGTGTTCCGCAGCGTCGCGGAGCTGGGGCCCGAGCGCGACCTGGCAGCCACGCCCTGGTTCCTACAGTGCAGGCGGCCGCCTTTGACCGAGAACTTCTACGGTCCTGGAGACTGCACAGATTCATCTTACTCGGTGGGCCCCCGCCCACTGGCTCTTCCGGCCGTGGGTCACGCTGTAAGAGACCCGCTGCCCTGCTACCTTCCGAACTCCTGTGGCCCTCCAGCATATTGCCCTGACCTGGGAGGCTGTCACTAAGCTCTGAGTTCCGGTTAAGACCACTGATGGTCGGTGACAGCTATTCCGGGCAACAGCCGGTGGACTTGCCCCCCCTCACTGGGCCACATAACACCATAAGGGACCAGGGTGGCCTGCACCTGCGTCCTAGCCTCAACCGTGCGTCCCCTACTGCGCGCGAGGCCTGGCCCACCCGAGGACCAGCATGCCGACCAAAACTAAGGGCAGGTTCCTTAGACCTGGCCCGCTCTGCCGAGAAAAGAAGGGGAACTTAGATTATGCCGGGGTCTAGAAACATCCATGGGGTGACGACACCAGATCACCTCCTCCTTCTGCCATCTACATCCTAAGGCACCAAATCATCAAGAGGCTTCAGATTTCATAAAATTGGGCTTTCAGAATACGAAAGATGGCAATAATAAAAGAACCTACGAAGAACTCACTAATAATAAAAGAACCTACTAAGTACTCACTATGGGGCAGTCATTGCTCTAAGCTCTTTACATACACTATCTAATTTGATTTTTTTTTTTAAACAGCCCTGTATAGCAAGTGTTTACTGAGCTATTGGAGAAGAGAAAATTTCGGTCTGCTGTGTGGCAGGCTGTATTTTTCCAAGGAGGACTACAACAATATGCCCCACCCCACATGTGACTTCATCTTCATCTTCCTCCACTGTGACTTTGACACCCGTACCCTTCTCCCTCACTGAATCTGGGAAGCCTGTGTCTGTGGCAGAGTAGCACTCACACCTCAGACCTCAGAGATCATTCACCTTGTTCTCTTGGGATGCTTGTGCTGGGAAACCCAGCCACCATATTGTGACAGAGCCCAAGTAGCCACATGTACTCTTTCCAGTCAACAGTCAATATTAATTGCTGCAAATATAAATGAGTGAGGCTTCAGTTGATTTCAGCATGCCACTATGAAGTGACCCAGCCATTGACTCTTTCCAGCTAAGTCCCCAGATCATGGAGCAGGGACAAGCTAGTGTATCCTTTTCCAATTTCTAACTCACAGACTCTCTGGACAGAACAAAAATGTGTGTGTGTGTGCCACTAAGGTTTTTTTTTTTTTTAATGAAACAATAGTTAACGAAAAAACTGGGATAGTGTAGTAGAGCCTAGGAGCATTACACAGAAACAGGCTATCTGAGAATAAAGCCAAAATGGGAAAGCAGCACCCCTAGATGAAAAGTCCAAATATGAGTCCATCATTGGAGTCCTTTCCCTCCTCCTTATTGGAAGCCAGATTTTGGGCCATGCTGCCCTTTTCCAAACTGACATCCTTCCTAGGACTCTTGGGGTCAAGGAACACAAGTTCCATACCAAGGTCCTAGCCACAGGGAGGATGGGAAACAAAATTCTGGCTTCTACCTTAGGAAGCAGGCCTTAAAATGGAGGACATTCCCCAAACATCAGAAGGGTGTACAAAAGATCCTGGCAACTGCAAGGCATGACAAATATCCACTTGAGTGTTGGAACGAAATGTGAAAAGCACTATGCAGTGACATTTGTTATAACTGACAATATTAGGAAGCAAGTGACAATATTAAGACAAATTTTGCAACACTGAAATGGATTCATGTTCAGGAAGTTGCATTTGATATACTTCTTATGGGCATATGTTTTACTCTATTTAAAGTATTTTCCACTGTGCACGTGTGTTTATTTAAGCCATGATATTCTTCATGAATTTTTTGGTGATTTAAAAATGTGTTCACAAATGCTTTGATACTCCTTCCTTTAAGAGATGGCACTTCCTTTGCAATGTGGGCTGAATCCAATGACCCATTTCTAATGAATAGAATAAAACAGAAGAGATGATATGCAACCTCAGAGACTAGGTCATCACTGCTGCTAATGTCTCGGTTTCTCTCCCTTAGATCATTCCCTCTGACAGAAACCAACGGTCATTTAATGAGCAGCCTTTCAAGAGACCCATGTGGTGAAGAGCAGCCAGCAAGCTTGGTAATGGATCCTCCTGCCCACTCAAACCTTCTCATAATTGTAGCCCTGGCCAACATCTTGACTTCAACCTTATAAGAGACCCAGAACCAGAACCACCAGCCAAACTCTGATTTCCTGACTTTCAGCAAATATGCAAGATAGTATTTATTGTTTTAAGCTGATAAATTTTATGTTATTTCTATCTAGCTATAGATGACTAATACACATACCAGCTAGTTTTTCTAGCTTGGGTGATATATTTATGAGCATATATTTTTATTTCATATATATTTACATATGTATATATTCATATATATATATATTTAAGATTTTATTTATTTATTTGACAGAGAGAGAGATCACAAGGAGGCAGAGGCAGGCAGAGAGAGAGGGGAAGCAGGCTCCCCACTGAGCAGAGAGCCTGATGCGGGACTCGATCCCAGGACCCTGAGATCATAACCCGAGCTGAAGGTAGAGGCTTAACCCACTGAGCCACCCAGGTGCCCCTTCACATATATATTTTAAGAGAATAATTTTGCAGACCCCTTTGCAAACATCCAGTGTTCTTTTTTTTTTGAGAGTTTGAGAGTTCGATCTCAAACTCTTTTTTTTTTTTTATCTCAAACTCTTGAATGGATTACCCATATTTCCAAGTACACCCATTTACTTTCAGTTTTTCCCCAGAATCCTCTGATGTATGGCTTCTACCTTGACTTTTCTCTCTCTTTATTTTTCCAGAATGAAAATATCTTTCCTAAAACAGATTCATATTAAAAAAGTTAAAGTACCATGTGTAACCCCTTTCTACAAGCCCTGAAATCCCAGCCATATAAGTTCGGAACCCCTTGTTCCTTGAAGATACTAAGCCATCCTGTCTCTCCTCTGCATTTCCCGTGTTGCTTTTTTCCCTCATTTTGTAAATTTAAATTCACTTAGCCAACATCATTAGTTTCAGATATAGTGTTCAACAATCAGTTGTGTAAACACCCTATGCTCATCACATGACATGCCCTCCCTAATGTCCATTACCCAATTACCCCAACCGCCAACCCACTTCCCCTCCACGGATCCTCAATTTGTTTCCTAGAGTTAAGAGTTTCTCATGTTGTATCCCTCTCTGATTTCTTCCCATTCAGTTTTCCCTCCCTTCCCCCATGATCCTCTGTGCTGTTTCTTATATTCCACATATGAGTGAATAATCTCATGACTCAATCTCTGATTGACTTATTTCACTCAGCATAATCCCCTCCAGTTCCATCCATGTCAACGTAAATGGTGAGTATTCATCCTTTCTGATGGCTGAGTAATATTCCATTGTATATATGAACCACATTTTCTTTATCCATTCATCTCTCGATGTCCCATGCTGCTTTTATCTGCCTAATTCTCCTCTAAGACTCCACATAAATCCTCCTTTCTCACCACATATCTGATTGTAAAGTGAAATGAATAAGTATAAGTTAGACTTTCCTGCAAATATGAGTGTACAAAGCTTGGGAATTTCCAAAGTACACTTTCAGAAGCATCCTTCTCTCTCTGCCGGATCTTGTTTATTATAATAAAAATTAAGCTATGTTGGGGTGCCTGGGTGGCTCAGTTGGTTAAGCAGCTGCTTTTGGCTTAGGTCATAATTTTAGGGTCCTGGGATCAAGTCCTGCATCGGGCTCCTTGCTCAGCAGAGAGCCTGCTTCTCTCTCGCTCTCTGCCTGCCACTCTGCTTACTTGTGTTCTCTCTCTCTCTCTCCTCTGTCAAATAAATAAATAAAATCTTTCAAAAAATTAAGCTATGTCATATCATTAGGAATATATTATTCTTGGTGATAGGATTTTCTAATTAAGTACTTATAGCTTAAATTTTTGTATCAAATCTTGTGAAATATAGTGCATATACATCCTATATAGTAAACAGAATATAGATCAATCTTTTTTATCCATAATCAAGGGCTCTCATTATGATAGCAATGATTTCTCTGAGCTATCTCTAAAACAAGAGACATCAGGAAATTATAATGTAAGGGTATTGTTTAGACTGTGAAATCAATAGACCTAGATCAAATTCTAAAATTTTCTTAGCTGTGTGAGCAAAATACTTAACCTTCTCAAGTCTCAGTTTCCTCACCTGCAAAATGAGAAAAATAATGTTTATTTCAGAGAAATGTGAGAATTCAGTGAATTAATGTATGCAAAATATCTAGCTGGGCAGTTAGCTGGAGGTAGGCTCCTGTTGGGGTGATAGTCAATATTTGTTACTTTTTTAAAAAGATTTTATTTATTTATCTATTTATTTCAGAAAAAGAGAGGTGGGGTTGGGCAGAAGAAGAAGGAGAGAGAATCTCAAGCAGACTCCCTGCTGAACTTGGAGACCGAGGCTGGTGATACTGTGACCCTGAGGTCATGATCTGAACAGAAATCAAGAATCTGACATTCAACCAACTAAGCCACCCAGGTGCCCTGATACTTACTTTTAAAAAAATTTTTTTTTTAAGATTTTATTTATTTATTTGACAGAGATCACAAGTAGGCAGAGAGGCAGGAAGAGAGAGAGAGCAGAAAGCAGGCTCCCTGCAGAGCAGAGAGCCCGATGTGGGGCTCGATCCCAGGACCCTGAGATCATGACCTGAGCCAAAGGCAGAGGCTTCAACCCACTGAGCCACCCAGGTGCCCCTACTTGTTACTTTTTAGCAGCCATTCCCGTTTTGATTTCAGGCAAGATAGATGTCTCCCCCTATCCCAGGGAACGAATTATTATTGGTCTAAGGCAGTGATTATCATGTCACCCATTATGCCAGTAATGAGTTTGGTGCAGGGATAAGGGGTTAGTGGGTAAGTGATCCAGTTCTGGTCAATGAGAGATAAGGAAAGTTGGTTGAGGGTTCTGAAAAAGATGTTCTTTCTGGGTAAAAAGACCAAAGCCTAGGGAAGTGAAAACTTATGCTCTTCCTTCCCCTTTTCTCCTTGCCTTTACTGAGATGGTGTGAAGGTGAAATTATTGGAGTTGTGTTAGCCATCCTGTGACCGTGAGGGGACAAGCCTAGGGGTAGTCAGCGAATGCCCAAAGATGTCAGAAGGGTAAATTAGAAAGGGATCTTGCGGGGTGTCTGGGTGGCTCAGTGGGTTAAACCTCTGCCTTCGGCTCAGGTCATGATCCCAGGGTCCTGGGATCGAGCCCTGCATCGGGTCCTCTGCTCGGCAGGGAGCCTGCTTCCTCCTTTCTCTCTGCCTGCCTCTCTGCCTACTTGTGATCTCTCTCTGTCAAATAAATAAAATCTTTAAAAAAAAAAAAAAAGAGAGATCTTGCCCTTACGACCTTAGTGAGCCACAGCCAACCAGAAACCACACACCTCCAATCTGCTTTTCATGCAAGAAAATGAACATGTCTTTAAATATAAGCCAGGGAACTTGTTGGAAATGCCAATTCTCGAGCCCTACTCCAACTCCTTGAATGCACACTTGAGTTGGGTGATCTGAGGCAGACTTGGTTTTAGAGTCTTGGTTTTAGAGTCTCCCCAGTAGGGATAAAGCATTCTTGAGCCAGTGCATTCCAGAGGGCTCCTACAGTACGTGTGGAAAGCGTGAAGGGCTCTACAATATTCCTGAGAAGTCGTTTTCTTGATTATCCACCTTTGGCCTGATTTCTTATCATTTACCTCTTTCTCTTAGGTAAGGCCATCTCCTGAGGGTATACTTGTTGTCTTCTTGAATTGAAATAGGTATATAAATTATTGTCTGGACCCCGAAACTGCCTCCTCCTAAGGTGTGTCTTGTCCTGAAGAGAATCTTTACTTTCACTTTACCAGAAATCTTTCACTTCCCAGCATCATTCTAACACCCTTTTATTTAAGCATTAGTTGAATGCTTCAACGTCCAGGTTACTTTAAAACCCATTCTTTATCTCAGATATATTAAGAAGCAATATAGCATAGATTTTCATTATTTAAATTAGTGATCATATTATCATGGAACACCATCAACCCTAGGATATATTTTCTCACCTGAAGGTGAGAATGAAAAGCCATCTGTTGGCTTACATTGGGGATTCCCAGATACTTGCCAGACACTTTCAGATACCTGAGCATGCTATTCTTCTGGATTCCAGAGAACAGAGCTGGTCCCTGAGCATGTGTGACGATAACCGAGACTCTCTCCCAAAATTGTTTGTGGTGAGGCTCTCTCAGATAGCTCTGGGTCATAGATACCATAAAGCCATGCAAGAGGACAGGGACCGGGACAAAGAGTAGAGCCTTGTTACCTCTGCCTCCCATCTCCCAGCTATCCTGAAGTCGACTACTGAGAAGTCTCAGTGGACGTTTTGCCAGGGACTCTCCACTTGCTTTCAGTGGAGCTCTTTACTCCCTCCTCCCCTCTTTCCCAACTTGTCTTCTGTTTTCCAACTTTATTAGAGACAAATTTTGTTTTATGGAGCAATGTGTCAACATTACTTCACTGCGAGAAGCATTTTACATGTGTTAACTCCTTTTATTCATTTTATCGAACATCCCCCATACCTATTTTAATTCTTCATTCTTCAAGTGTTCAGCATCTATCTGATTTTCCTTACAGTGCCTTTATATTGCCATTGAAAACATTCTGGCTTTTTCATCCTTTTGAATTTTTGCTTATTTCCAGTTTAGTTGAAAATTTTTAAATCTGTGTTTTTATTTTTACATGTGGTAGCTTTTCATTTTTATTTTGTAATTAAATGTGACCATTGGTTCTTGTGACAGCTTGTTTTCACTACATTTATAGTTTAACCCTTATATTTTAATTTCTACATTTTCGTTTTTCTGAATTTTATCACTTCCTTGTGATGTTTTACTTTAAATTCTTCATTTGTCCTTAGGGATATTTTTTTAAAAGATTTTATTTATTTATTTGTTAGAGAGAGAGAGAGAGAGCACAGGCAGACAGAGTGGTAGGCAGAGGCAGAGGGAGAAGCAGGCTCCCCGCCGAGCAAGGAGCCCGATGTGGTACTCGATCCCAGGACCCTGGGATCATGACCTGAGCTGAAGGCAGCCACTTAACCAACTGAGCCACCCAGGTATCCCATGTCCTTAGGGATATTTATTTTACTTTATCTTTTTGGCCAGTAAGAAATATGGCCTCGGGAAGAGGCAGTGAGAAAGGAAAGGCCACATCCTCGGTCTCCATGGGCTTCACACCAAGGAGAGGGACGATCTAACAAAAGGCAGGGTCTTTCTGCAGTCACTCAGAACAGGGGCTCAGACTAAACTGGTTAGATTTTATTTTAAAAATTTTCAGATTTTATTTATTTATTTAAGAGAGAGAGAGAGACCATGCATGAGTGCCCACCAGGCAGGCACACAAGCAGGGGGAGGGGAAGGAGAGAGGAGAACAAAAAGTAAGGGGAGAGGATAGAAACAGGCAGACTCCCCACTGAGTGGGGAGCAGGACAGAGGGCTCCATCGCAGGATCCTGAGATCACGATCTGAGCCAAAGTCAGATGCTTAATTGACTGAGCCACCCAAGTGCCCCTAAACTGGTTAGATATTAAGGGCAGGGTCAGTTTAAAAAATGTCAAACAAGGGGACACCCAGATTATATATCAGATATATGCTGGGTGACCATATAATTTGTCACCCAAACCAGACACTTGTGAAAATGAGAAAAGGAGCCATTAAACATGGTGCAGGGATACAAGGCCTGCACAAGTTGTACCTTGGTAGCTTATATATGGTAAAAGAAATATGTGTGAAAGTTCAAACCCAGATTAATTAGTAGCAGATCTGCACCTGGTAGGCATTCATTTTTTTTTTTTTTTAAGATTTATTTATTTATTTGAGAGAGAGAAAGAAAGCATGTGAGTTGAGTCAGAGGAGCGGCGAGAATCTCAAGCAGATTCCCCACTGAGCACAGAGTCTGGCTGAGGCTTGATCCTTTGACCCATGAGGTCACAACCTGAGCCCAAACCAAGAATGGGATGCTTAACTGATGAGCCACTCAGGTGCCCCTAGACATTTACTAAATGATCAACTACATTAACATGAAGGATTGTATCAATTTAAATGTAAGTCAAAATACAGTTCCTGATACGTGAAACACTTTCATGCTGGGTCAATTGAGAAAGTCCAGACAGGAAACTGTAGCAACGCAAGAACCTGGTGTGCATTTCGGATTATACTAACCACAAAATAGTCCATAAATATTAATCTCTCTCGTGCTCTCTTTCTAGTATCGGCAACAATTTAAATTTCATTTCATTTGCTGTGGACAGTGAAGGTGATTCTGATCTTTTGCTTCTAAATCTAGGAAGATAATGATCCCATTAAGTGAAGGAGGTCCATAGCGGAAAGACAGAATGTTGAGTTTCAGGAACCTGTGGGACATTCGAGAAGGGAGGGCAAGCAGACAGTGGGATATTAAAATCTGGAGCTCAGGTGACAAAGCCAGGCTAACAATAAAGATTATTGAGTGAATGGCTTAGGCAAATGCCACAGCGTCCCCTGGTGAATTGCAGGCAGAGGGGTGGCCCCACCATGATGCCCGTGATGCTCTTACATCATCCTATGGTGTACTTTGCAGGCCCATTGCAAAAACAATGTTTTTCAAAGGTGAGAATAAAAGCAGTCTTGCAAGCAGGAGGAGAAGAGTCTAGGTTGGCTGCCAGCGGCTCAAGGAGGTTGCCTACTCATGCTGACAACGCTGGGCACCTTGGGTGAAGCTGAGACTGTGCATTTACTCCTCATCAGGCAAACTGAAGGGAGCTGCTGGAGCCATTGGTGGTCAGTCTTCTCTCCACAAAGGTTTGGAAATTACCACCATGAGAGAGCAAAGCCTTGGGATGGATGAGGTTGCCCACAAAGAATGTACAGAGAAGAGAGAGTCAAGGGCAGAAGTCTGGGCCATTTCCCATGTCAGTGAGTGGGCTGACTCATTTGACCCAATATCCTGAAACAGATATGAGGCAACTGTGTTTTTGTGCTACCAATCACTGGGGAGCAACAAATTGCCCTCCTGCTTTTTCTTAGTGGCCTTGACCACATGTGATGATTTATTAAGGCTGTGTGGTATGCAGGTGCAGGAAAATCTATTTTTTATATTTTCAGCTTTCCCTTTCTAATTTTTGGCCCACTTTTGACACACATCCCCAGTTTCACACTGCACTTCTGGATGCCTGGGGTTCTCTTGCTTTCTGACCCACCTTCTATCCTAGGAAGAGGTCATCCTTCCTCCCTTTCTTTTTATTTTAAATTTAAAATCCATTCACGCTACTAGAGTATTCCTTCCAAAAACATTTCCTATAAATCTCTTGATTCGTATGGAGAAGGACAGGGTTGCTCTTCACCATGTTCTCACCCTACAGTGTGTTCTTCTGCGGGTCCATCTTCCATGTAGCTCTGAGACTCTTCGCAGCTTGAAGAGCCCAACTTTTGCTAATGAAGCTTTTTGGAAATGGGAACTCTTTGCAGAGTTATGTCAAATATTGATAATGGCCAATGCGGAATGCCAGACACAAGAGGCACCCCTAGGGATGAGTTCCAACATTAAAAGAACAGGCACTTTCTTTCCTTTCCCAGACAGTTTTACTTTCTCCTGGGGAAGTACATGTTTTAACATCTTGCCACTGAGTCACATTTCTTGTTTGGCAGGTTTCTTCCATGAACTGGATTACAACATAGGGATGAAGATTCTGACGAGAAATCGTGTTACCTCACCTCTGCCCTCTTAAGGGTGCATTAGACTGGGGTAAACCACAGGACAGGGCCAAAGAATGAACTAGTTAAACATTCCTAGCTGCAAGAGAAATTCCTGTCTGTGTCACATGAAGGCTAAATGGTTTCTTTTCATCTAGGAGTGACGTTCCTTGTATATCCTCTCTCCCCCTTGAGATGCTCTTCGTGATTTGGTCCCATGCTGTGTTTTCAAAAAGCTATAGCACCAGCTGCTGTCAGCCAGAAGGCACCTCAGGCACCCCATGCAACAGTGGATCTTCTGGCCCATGTAGGGTGAGGGTTGGGGGTGGGGGGCTGGGACCTTGCAACCCAGCTGAGCTCGAAGATAAAATAAAGGGCAGTTTAGGGTCACGGCAGTCTCTCCTTGGTCTTCGACTCCTGCAGGACCGTTATTTCCCTCAGAGCACATGTGCAGTTGAGCATTTTTGTACTGAATAAGCATTATATAGCTCTCTAAGGAGTCTGTATGTATAGGTCTCCTAAAATACCTGGGAGAATGGCCTGAATCTGGCAGGGCGTCCTCATCTATACAGAGATGTCAATGATGAAGGACAGTTCGGGACTGGAGTCCAAAGCCATCACCCTGAAACAGCCTTTTCTGCCTAGGAGCCAAGAAAGGGGATTTTGCCTAAGTTACCCTCCCAGACGCCACCATAGAGAGGAGTGTGAACAGCTGAAACTCAAGCCAGTACATCGTGACCCCAGATTTAAAAAATAATCTCTGTCTTCTACGGCTGAAAGAATAAAAAGAAAATAATTATTTCCAGATTAGAACATAGTTTTACAAGTTTCTTTGCTTCCAACCCCAGTCTGTACCTTTAATAACTCTTTGCCTGGAAACATTCCCTCTGGGCCATGGTTTGCCCCCGGTTCTGCAGGCTTCCCTTGTGAGTCAGACCTTCATTCTCTCTCTGCATAGCCCTTTCACATTGACCATTCTCTTGGATGAGCTGTTTCCTCTCATGCAGTTTGTTTTCCAATCCTACCTTCCGAAGCTCACCAAGTCCTACCCTATTCTCAGGATGCTGGCCTCCTCCCGCCATGGGCCCAGCACTCCGCACAGACTTTCCACTGGGCACAAAGATGAGATGTTGGGCTTTATGCTATGAAATAAACACATTTTTTAGGTAAAAATTTTTAAAAAGACTTATTTATCTATTTTAGAGAGAGATAATGTACGAGTGAGAGCAAGGGAAGGGGTAGGAGAGGGAGAGAGAAAATCCTCAGGCTGACTCCCCACTGAGTACAGAGCCTGACTCAGGGCTCATCCCAGGACCCTGAAATCATGACCTGAGCCAAAACCAAGAGTCCTCCGCTTGACTGACTGATCCACTCAGGTGCCCCAACACATTTTTTAAAGATTTTATTTATTTATTTGACAGAGAGATCACAAGTAGGCAGAGAGGCAGGCAGAGAGAGAGGGTAAGCAGGCTCCCCGCCAAGCAGAGAGCCAAATGCGGGACTCAATCCCAGGACCCTGGGATCATGACCTGAGTCAAAGGCAGAGGCTTAACCCACTGAACCATCCAGGTGCCCCTCCAACACATTTTTTAAAGATGTACACAAAGTCGTTCATAACATAACATGGTTCTGACCATGAACATTGAATACAGCATTGTCGTTCATAACATAACATGGTTCTGACCATGAACATTGAATACAGCATTGAAATGACATGAACATTGAAATCAGCAAAACACTAAGATCAAAAAACAAGTAAGATGAGGGCGCCTGGGTGGCTCAGTTGGTTAAGCAACTGCCTTCAGCTCAGGTCATGATCCCGGAGTCCCAGGATCGAGTCCCGCATCGGGCCCCCAGCTCCATGGGGAGTCTGCTTCTCCCTCTGACCTTCTCCCCTCTCATGCTCTCTCACTCTCTCTCTGAAATAAATAAATAAAATATTAAAAAAAAAACAAGTAAGATGATACTGTCTGCCCTTAAAAATCAAAAAGCAGTCCAGCAGAGGAAGCCCAGGTTGCTTGGTGAAGAGAAGGGCAGCGCTGGCCAGAAGAATGCACCTCACTCACTGGCCAGCAGGCCTGAGGGATGGACGCTAAAATCCATCCATTTCCACCGAGCCCCTCTCCACCCTCCATGACTGAGTGCTGCAGGGACACTACAGTAGCTGTGATTTTTCTCTCAGTGTCTCTGTAATGCATTTCCGTGAATTAAAGTTTTGCATGTTGGATTCCCTCCTGGAGTCGGCTTCTCAGAGCCCCCGGACTAATATTTTATATTATTATATATTATATTATATCTATATAATATAATTTTCATGCTGTTATTTGTATCTGCTAGAGACTATTGTGAGATACCCGGATACAGAGGGCAGGATATGTCTAAAGAGTTGCCTCTAAGACCTTGCAAATGTAGAGATACAGACCAGGAAAAATGGAAGAGGTTCAAGAGTGGCTTAAAGATGCTTATAATTAAAATGGGGCATAAAATACTTTCAAAATAAACATCACGAATTAGAGGGGCACCTGGGTAGCTCAGTCGGTTAAGTGTCTGACTCTTGATCTTGGCTCAAGTCTTGATCTCGTGGTCATGAGTTTGAGCTTTGCATCTATACACAGCATGGAGCCTACTTAAAAAAAAAAAGAATTAGACAACGATAGTGTTGAGGAGTTGTTTCTCACTCCTCAATTTTTAGGATATCACTGGTATAAAAGCATCCTATGTATTCTCACCCGGATCATCAGGTCAGAAAGCCTTCTTTCTCACCAATATATATATAATTTTTATAATACAAGTTTCCAGTGTATAAGGCCATCTCATCCTTCCTTTATAACACACGCTGGTAATAAAGATGCCCAATATTCATATGATGGTGAGGTTACATTCTAGATCCTCTTCATTTTCCTTTTCTAATAGACCCGTTTTATTAGTTGCAAGAATTCTCAATTCTTGCTATCAAAAGCAAGTCAACTCTTACTTTAACAGCAACTATATGTTTCAAACTATCATCCTGATTACAAATGAGTGAATTCATGCTGCATTGGAGATACTGTTTATATTTCAAAGAGAGGAGTGGAAATGTCTGATGGTGGAAATAGAATGGTGGGATTGATACATAAAATCCGAGATGATAGTTACCATTTTTAAATTATTTTTAAGCTGTACACAATCTTCTGCAGGTTCCTGTCAAGACAGGAATCTTACATTGTAGAGCCTGAAACATATGTGCATATGACATTCAACTATAAAGCATTGAGGCTGTTTTTAAATAAATATGAAGCACAAGGAGAACACTGTTTTCTTTCAAAATCATTATCTTGAAAGGCCATAAACTTACTCCTGTGATGTCACAGTTCTAACCCTTTTGAATTATTGATCAGCTTTTAAAAAATTCAAACTCACATTATCCTGGATACTGATGCATTATAGGTGAGCATCTCTCTTAGTTCTGATATTTCTGGAGTTGTCACTGCCTATAATCTGTGGCTGTGCCTGTAAGGTTTGGCATTTGGCTAGTTAGAAGGAGTCACTGCTTATGTGAAAATAGCTTTAGAAATAGATTTCCACCTTCTGCCCCCTAAGGATCTATTGTTCTTTGTGATTGGTTCTTTCATTTTGTACATTAAATGATATTAGTGTATGAAATTTGTAGCTTTGTCACAAAGTTTTTTTCTTGCCCTAAGTCAACTTTCAGAGTTTGCCAAGAGGGCATTGTGGGATTGGGTAAAGCCAACCTCTGCAGCACCTCTTGGGGGCACTGGAGTACCTTTTCCTGAGGAAAACGCCAGCATTTCACACACTGTTTGGCATGGCACTCAGAGCCAGGAAGGGCTTGGGGGAAACAAGGCAGGATGTGGGAAAAGCCAGCTGTTCCCTTTAGTCTGTTGTGACCTGGCCTCTACAGCTGAACACTTTCTGGGACTTTCTGATTCACAGCTTGGGAAGATCAGGAGAACATCCTAGCCAAATTGAACAGAACAGCTGCTTCCTGCTTGACTGTTACTTTTAAGAGGAACATCTAATACTTTTTCAGAACACGTTTGGATATAAGAAGGAATAGAAATGCTATTGTGAAAATGGTTTTTTTTTGTGGTAGAGGAAAAAAAAGCCCTAATATTCAAAGAAGATAGGTCTTAGTTTCTTTACTCCATTTTACTAAAGACTATCAACAGAAAAATAAACATTTGTTTTTCCTCAGAAGTTGATAACTATTAATTTACTAAGTTAGTAATAGCTCTCTCAGTCTACCAAAAAGCTATATAATAACAATAATGAACATAGATAGCCTTTACTTCTTACAACACCTTGATGAAGTAGGCCTTATTATGTCCATTTTACAGATGAGGAAACTGAGGCACAAACAGGGTAAGTAATGTGCCCAAATCATATAGCTAGCATGTGACAGAGTTAGGATTTAAACCCAGAGAAGGAGGTCATGAATCAGTGCTCTTAACTACTATGCAACACTCAGAGAGTTACTAAAAACAAGAAGAAAAATTCTTACTTTGTCATAGGCAACAGTTCACTAACCACCTAGTAAATGAAAGTGTTTACTTAATTCTCCAATGTGAAATGTGGGGAATTAAAAAATACACAGAGCCTGCAAACTCGTTTACTTTTAGGACTGGTTCTAGGCAAAGAAAATGCTGTATATGTTTAAAGAAGTCAAATGCATGAACCATTCTCTCTCAGGGAAACTAGCTGGTGGTCTATATACATAATATCACTTCTCTACAAAGAAAGACAATGGAGCCATGGGAAGATTTTTTTTGGAGGGGGGAGGAAATTCAGTTAAAAGTGAAACATATCCATGGGGTTAGCTGAGAAAGATATTGGGAGAAATCTGAAAGGAGCCCAGTGGAACTTGGTCTCCACAATTCTCATATTTAACCATGAAATTAAAATTAGGGGCAGAGCTAGATTTTCATGGGCATAAGTAGGTTCGTCAGTAAGTTCCAAAGAGTTCACAGGATCTTCTTTCTATTCCTTTTTAAAATCTGTGTGAAAGACCCGAGAATTTTGACTGCTGAGTAAACTTGTTCATTTAGTAAATAATGAGAAAAACAGTTAAGGGTTGACTCAGAAGAAAGACAGAAAGCATGGTAAATGTAGGTAAGGGCACTACAATTTTGCAAACAAAACCAAATCTCTGAAACATGATGATTTGCTAAACTACTGTAACTTGGGAAAGAAAGCGGGACACCCACAAGTGAATTCTTTTTTTTCTTTTCCCCTTCTCTTCAGAGTTCCATCTAGATGCTGCAGCCTCACGCAGCTAGAAGAAGAATTTTTAAGAATAATAACTGAAAAAGCAAAGATTTAAATGATCAAGATAGAAATACACAAAGGGGATATTATAATGTAATGTTTATTAAGCTAAATTGAGAAACATTGATTTTTTAAGTTACTCCCTTTCGTACATGAAAGAAATGGTCCACAGTAAAACAAAAGTAGTATTTACAAAGACATTATTTTATCATCTCCAGTTCTGTATGCATTTTAGCCTTTGACATCTGTCTCTACCACCACAACCAACACAGAGTGGTTCAAAATAGAATTGTGACTATGCAGATGGGAGCGAGATAAACTCAAAACAAGCAAACCAACACCAATGATCAGTAAAAGTGTTGCTCTTGGTATTTATAGGCCATATTTACAAAAGTCAAGTTAAACCAATTGGTCCTTCTGTACAAGTGTTAATATTAGTACTTTACATTTACATATTTATGTGCATTTGTATTATCAAGTAAAAAGATAAATTTTAAATTATTTATGAAAAATATATAAAATATGATGGATAACATACTTCAATTTGAGTGCGTGTTCAAAACCCAGTGCTTAAAAATATTTGGAAAAGAATCCAAAATATATTCTGATGAGAAATACTAAAAGTGAAAGAGATAAGGAAATAATAAGTGTTAAATGTGGTAAGTAGGGGAGGTGGGCACAAGGAAGGTATGCATCGAGGCAGGAATCACACAGAATACGCCAGATGAAGAATCAGAAATGAAAGATGGACAGTTTTCCCCCAGATCCATGTCATGTGAAATTGAACAGAACTAAGGGACTTTCAGGATAAGGTAAAGGAATTTGAGCTTGGATAACCAGCTCATACTATCAGCCGATGCAGAACTGACTTGCCCGGAGAGTTTCGTTAGGAAGCATACCATGGACACTTACGGTACAGTAAGCTACAGCGTCAGTTCTTTATCCGGCATCCGTGGAGAGGGAAAGGGGACCACGTGCCGGATGATGACCTCACACAACTTCAGTGGGTGTCTTTCCTTACTGAAGAAACACTGGACGGCATCACCCCCTTCCCAAACACAAGCTGGGTGGGAATTCTCGCCCCTCAAAATTCTTCTTTCTCCAAGGACCGAGGTCCATAGGGCTTGGGACAACTCACTCCTGTGTGGAGGACCCCCAGATCTTCCCCGGGGTGTTTCCCGGCCTTTGCCGGCAGGGGTGGGGTGGGGTGGGGTAGGGTGGGGTGGGGTGGCCGGGCCGACCCGCTAGTTGAGGCAGGGGCAGCAGAAGCAGCAGAGGGTCCGGCAGGGGTTCTTCTTCTTGTACTGCACCGCCTTGTGCACCTGCACCTTGGCCTGGCCGGTGTAGTCGAGGGTCTTCTCCACGTTGAGCTCGATGACGTTCAGGGTGTCGGCCTGCTCCTCCACCAGCACGGCCATCTGAAAGAAGAGCTCGTGCAGGTCGCGGATGCGGCTCTCCAGCCGCTGCAGCTCGCGGTGGCGGCTCTCGATCTCGTTGAGGGCCATCCGAGCGCCCTTCACGTCGGGGAGCAAGTTCTCAGAGAACACGTCCCACTTGCCCTGCTCCAACATGTCCTCGATCTGGTCGCCCGAGACGTCTTTGCCCATGATCTCGAGCTGGCGCTGGATGCGGATCTTGCAGTTGGCACGCTGCTTCATCTCGGCCTGGTTGTACTCCTGCATGGCGCTCTGGAAGGTGCGCGTGAGCGCGCTGTACTGCGCCCGCGAGATACGCGCCACAGCCGAGTTGGGGCCGTGCAGGACCTCGGCCTCCTCGCTCTGCATCTTCATGGTGCGCAGCTTGCGGTGGATGTTCTCCCCCCGGGCCTTGATGTCCTTGGCGATCGAGTTGGTGTCGCGCTTGATGCTGCTGAGGCGCCGCATGGACGTGAGGAAGCGGGCGTTCTGCTTTCCCAGCCGCTTCACGTCGGTCATCAGCAGCTGGTTTTCGTTCTGAAGGTCCTGGATGTCTCGGTACAAGGACTCCAGGATGTGATCCGTCTCGAACACTATGTCCTCGTGGGGCGAGTCAAAGTCATCGTCCCCGTCTCCGAACTGCTGGTCATAGTTCTTGGTTAACTCCACAAGTTCGGCTAGCCGGTCCTTCATTTTGCCTACAAGTAGAGACGGGGGTTAAACTCCTTCAGCGAGTCAAATACTTGCATTGAGAGCACTGAAGCTCAAAACAAGGAAACTTCTGCCCAGCGCTGCCAGTTCTCTATGCCCCGCTGCAGGCAACACATACACTACAGGAGCTAAATATTGTATGACATTTTGCTCATGAGGAAAGGACTAATGTGACCGAGAGGCATGAACACAGCCATGCTTCCTAGCCCATGGGACATCTGCAGCTCGGAACTCAGTCAGCAATTTAAAATTTCAGATTGCATGAGGAACCAATCACTTTTTCTTGCCTTATGCTTTCCAATAATCGCAAATCAAAACAGGCACAGTTAAAGGAAAAAGAAGAAAATATTTGCAAGGATAAAGATTTTCAAATAAGGACAATCAATGTACTGCCAAGGCTGTAGGACCAGCTCTAAGGGCTGTGTATTTTTTGTCTATTTCAGCAACCGCTGAGCATGCCTGGTCCCAAGCTTCCTAAGAGTTCTTAAAACAGTTAACATATAAATCATTAGTTTAAAATGTTTTCCTGGGGCGCCTGGGTGGCTCAGCAGATTAAGCCTCTGGCTCAGGTCATGATCTCAGGGTCCTGGGATGGAGCCCCGCATGGGGCTCTCTGCTCAGCGGGGAGCCTGCTTCCTCCTCTCTCTCTGCCTGTCTCTCTGCCTACTTGTTATCTCTCTCTGTCAAATAAATAAATAAAATCTTTTAAAAAAATGTTTTCTCTTTAAAATTTTATAAAAGTAAAACATGCTTGAAGTAAAACAACAAAATAAAGACAAAAATCTAATGAGGAAGTATAAAATTTGGTCGTTGAAATTTCCTTGCTCCTCTGTTCATTATCACTGATTCAGACTTCAGTTGGAGTGCCTGTTTGAGGAGGTGACATCTGAAAATATATTCTGATGGAAGATACTAAAAGTGAAAGAGATAAGCAAGTGTTTAATGTGATTTTAATAAGTAGGAGAGGTGGGCAGAAAGAAGATAGCCATCTAGGCGGCAATCACGTAGCAGAACCAGATGAAGTGTCAGAAACAAAAGATGTTCAGTTTTTCCCAAGGTCCGTAGTGTTAAGTATCATTAACAAAACTATTTGACAATTTTTTATATGGAAAATTTCAATCATACATAACCCTAGTGGCAGTAATATAACACACTCTGATTTAACCATTACATAGTAGCAATATTTGTACTTTTGTTGTTGTTTTTATGCACATGCTGGTATTTTATTCATACCTGAATGCTGAACACTGTACTTAAGTATAAAATATTCATTTAAATATATATGAAAGCTCCTAGATGCTGCCTTATCTCAGGTTTCCAAGAAAGCAGTCAGAAGCAAATTTTATGTGCCAACATATTACTCGTGATATAATCCCAGGGCCACCAGGGTCAGGGGGAACAGGGAAGTGAGGTGGGAAAGAACAGACACAAATACCGAGCTGGCTACAGCTTCACAAAACAACATAGCCAGTTGCTTAGTCAACTGTAAGTCTCCAGAAAGACTATATTGAGTCATGGCACCTGGAATAGTCCATGAGAAGGAGAAAAAGGGAGTCATTTATTTGTTGGTTCCTGCCTGTCTCCTGTCTCTTCTTGGTCAATATTCAGCCAATGGACATTAAAGCCCCTCTACTCCTCAGGGCTGCCACTGGGGAAACCAAGTCCTATGTCCATGACCTGGTGCTGCTGTGAAACCAGGCATGAGGGCATGTAAGCCTCTGTGGGAGCATCCGGTCACTCCCATACCCTGGAGCTGCGGTGGCTATCACCTAGCAGATGTTACAGAGGCCTTGCCAAAGTCTGGTCCTCGGGTGAGGCTGAAATGGATGGCAGTGTTAGGGGATGAGGCGACAGAGGAAGCGGCTGGGTTCTTGGTTCTTCACTGATCAGACAGCCAAGATCTAGGGGGTAGGGGAGACTGAGCAAATCAGGGAGGAGTATAAACTGGATCTGCAACAGGCATATACACAGATGAACACAGATATTACTTTCATATCGGAATTGTGCGTTGGTGTACACATTCAGGTGTTATCTGCAATATTTGTACTTTTAATGACTTTTTGAAACAAGTTGGCAGCACAGCAGAATTTCCGTGTTTTCGCAAGGGTGGTTCTAATTCATTGCTACATAGCAAGGGAAAATAATGTTCTCTATGTCCACATTTTTTCCAGGGAAGTGAAAAACTTTCATTTTTAGTAGCACGAATAAATGCCAAAATACTGAACATGTTCCCTTTGTGCACAAGATTTTGTGGCTACAAAGATTCTCCTCCTACTGTGTAATTTGCAGAAAAGAAGGAAAAAGTAGTAGCACTTAGTGGAAGCTCAATCTATGAGGGATCTTGATTTCAAATTAAAAGCTTCTCTCAAGTTGAAGAAATTAATTTTATTTCACTATAGAATGCTGACAAGTTGGATTTAGTCATAATTGGGAAGTGGTGAAATATTATCCATGACCTGTCATCTGCTGTCATCATTATTTACATAAATTAAGAAGTTTTATTCCAAGATAATGATTTTTAATATCCTGCTTCCAAATGCCATTTCTTCTATCTGATGACAAGAATCAATACCAGACCTTCTCAGTGATAAAGATGTAACTCTCCTACAGGCAGGGCTGAGGGGCAGAAAAAAGACCCAGGCTGGACCATAACTCTGC